>JADRCD010212208.1:0-39501 GCA_019843815.1 Montemys delectorum | reverse complement strand
TTCTTCTTCTTCTTCTTCTTCTTCTTCTTCTTCTTCTTCTTCTTCTTTCTTCTTCTTCTCCTTCTTCTTCTCTTAAAAGATTTATTTATTTATTTTACATATGAGTACATTGTCACTTTCTTCAGACACACCAGACGAGGGCATCAGATCCCATTACAGATGGTTGTGAGCCACCATGTGGTTGCTGGGAATTGAACTCAGGAACTCTGGAAGAGCAGCCAGTGCTCTTAACCTCTGAGCCATCTCTCCAGCACTTAATGGTGGATAATGGACATGCATTGACACAATGGAATATTCAGCTGTTAAAAGACATGAAATTTGTAGGTAAAAGGACGGAGGTTGAAACATCACCCTGGCTGAGGATTGTTTCTAACCCAGAAGACAAGCATTGCATGTTTCTGCTTATGTATAGATTTAACTTTTCGGCTTTAGATAAGGGTGTTTTGCTTAGAATATCTACAGAGGTTAGGTATTTCATGAGGGACCAGAGGGGAGGAAGGGATCTTTCAAAGAAAGGGAAAGAGACTATAGTGTCATAAAGGGATAAAGGGGAAATTACAACAGGAGGATTAAATGGGGAGGATGGTGGGGAAGAATGCAGGCAGAGACAATCAACACTAACGGCCTTTTGAAGAGCCATGTGGAAACTTACCACCATAAAAGCTTCTTAAAACACATACACATACGAAAGGAATTTAAATGGAGTTTCCGTATAACAGGGGAGACAATGTCTCCTATTATAGACATCAAATACCACCAAGAAAAAAAAAAACCCAGTACCAGGAATGAGTTTTATCTTGTTGAGTTGTTGGCCAAAGAGGTTCCATAGACCACCTTCCCAAACACTACAGGCTATAGTCAGCACTGTTGGTGACCCTCCATGACCTGACTGACGGGAAGGCCCTGTTGTTGAAGACATCACATACTTACGGCATTAAACATGCTCAACCAGAAGGTTCACCTGTACGGACTAGCCACCATAGTGCTAGAAAAGACTATACATGCTGTTAGAGGAGAAAAGAAGCTGTCAACCAAACCTACCCAGCTATGGACCCTGTGATCTACAGCAGTGCCACAAATTATGGAAGCAATCAGCTGCTTTTTGATTAGATACTAAGGTGCAGTGCATGAGCTGAAACCAACATCTGACATGGTTAATGAGGTCGAGAATTTGAGATCAGGTAGGTCATGGGCCCTAGAAAAAAACTACCACAATTATTCTTTAGAACATAGGAATAAAATGGCTGCCAGTGACATATTGCTATCTTCATAGACCAGTGCACTGCTCAACCCTCGACAGAGAAACTTCTTCTTCTTGTAGTAATTGGTAATTAACACAGAGACACACAAAGCCAGGCAATATACAAACAGCCAGAGACTTTGGAGCACACAGCCCCAAATAGGTGTTTTTAATCAAACTCCTCTCTGAGCCTGGATCTATGAGGAAGAGAAGACGGAAGCAAGAGCCTGAGATGACTCCAAGAAAATGATGTGTTCCAGACACAGCAAGGTTGATGCTCATATGACCTCACAAAGACTGTGACAGTGTGACAGTGGTGCTCGTAAGACCTTCATATTATAAGCAGACAAATTCTCAGCACGGAGAAGAAGTGGATATAAAATCCTACTCCTCACTAAGGAGCTATTTGTAATTGGTACCTGATAGGAGAGGAAAAAATCCATTTTCTCCAACAAAGTGGCACTGGGTACATCAACCATGCTCCTGGGCAGGCCTGATGCTCAGGAGAAGGTTAGCCAACACAGAAAGATCTTCATAATTTTTGTGTGGGTGCCTTTTGTTGTTGTTAGGGTTTGGTGTTTTTCTATACTTTGGGTGGGTTGGGAGGGTGTTAATTTTTTTCTTATTGGGAGAGAGAGTGGACATGAAGTTGAGTGGGTAGGAAGGTGTAGAAGACCTGGGAGGACACTGGGGTGGGGACAGAATATGACCAAAATATACTGTGTGAAAACATTGTCAAAGGGAATGGAAACTCCCAGATCCTCTTTAGAATGGACATATGCCATTGGCCATAGCAAGATGAAGGGCAGTTCTGACTGAGGAGCAGTGTCACAGGTGCAATAGTGTGCTATCCCCCTCCCCACTATGCATGACCATCCAAAACTCCCAGAATGTGACATGACTTGGAAAGAGAGTCTTTGAGGATGGAATTAGAATCTGCAGTTAGTGGTCCTATATTTCAGATAAGATTGAACTACAACCACTTCTCTTACAGGAAGGGGAGGGATCGGGAGATGGAGAGTGGGGGCTTGAAGAGATACAAGCACAGCAAGGAGTGCCAAAGATGGTGGCTGCCTCCCGAAGCTGGGGGAGAGGCATGGGATGGGGTCACCACTGTAGCCTCAGGGCCCCAGTGACACCCTGACTTTGGACTTGGCTTACCTGAGCTTCTGGGTCTGCAGCAGTTCTGAGACACTCAGAAAGGAGGACACAGACTCCACCTCTTAGGATCAGGGGGAGGGGCCAGAAAAGTATGCTGGAGGAGAGCTGCACTTACCATCTTGCACCTTGGTTTTTTTTGTTTTTTGTTTTTTTTTTTTTTTTCTCAGCTCCCAATCCACTATTGGCATTTACCTTCAAATCAAAGAGCAGCCATTGGATGCCAGACACCAGCCTGCCACAGCCCGCTGGTTCTATTTCAGCACAGGCTCCTGAGAGAACTTGCACGAGGTGTCGTCGCTCTCACAGCTGCCTCCCTTGCAACAGCCTTTCCTCACCACATATTCCTCACCGCATCCGGCTGGACTTAGGCCATGTCAGCTCTGTCTGAGCAGACCTTAGGAAGGCAGGATGGCTAAGAGACAGTGCTGGGTGTAGCCTAAGCTCCTGGGGGCATCTTTCTTACCTCTAGTTCAAGTGGCCTGGGCTAACCTGGACTCTTGTTCTCTCCAAAGATCCAAGCCTGTCTCCAGTGCACAGGAGAGGACTCTGAATTGCCATGAAGATAGTTTGGAGAGACTTTGGGGCTTGCTCTTTTGGGAGACTACAGCCTGGAACCACCAACCCATGTCCTCAGAATCCCCACCAGACAACAGTGATCCCTGATACAAAGATGCCCGATGCCTGCATCCGGTTCTTATGAGCTGACAGTGTTAAAGAGGCACCTTCAACCACACTGCCAAGTCCCTGGGACTCTAGACAGAGCACAGCAGAGCCGAGCTCACAGGAAGAATGTGTTGGGGAACTTTCCCACCAGTTGGGGAAACTCATTAAGTCACCAGCACCGACCTCAGAGAACTCCTGGCTCATGGGATCCTGCCACAGCAGCCTCCTCAGGAGCTGAGATCACGGGTAAGACATCATGCACCCCTGAGCACAGCTTGCAGTGGCACCAAGGGAAATGGTGAAGTGGGAGATGGAAACAGGAAGTGGGGGTGCTGGGGGAAGGAGGTAAAGGCAGAGTAAAGAGCGCCCTCCAACTCCTGTTGGTTTGGAAGCCCAGAACATGATCTTTTGTGGAAATGGAGCCTCTACCCTCGTGCTTGGTGAATGTGAAAGTCATGCTAGAATAGAGGGGTGTCTGAACCCGATAGCTAGTACCACAGTCCTCATAAGAAGAGAAGAAACCAGGTATGCAGGCTCGCAGAGAGCACACACATGGCAGACACAGAAACAGATGTGATATGGCGAGGCAGAGAGGACCCTTGTTCCAGAACCTTCAGAGGGATATGGCTCTGACTGCACCATCACTTCAGCCTAGAGCCTCCAGGACTCTGAGAGAATCACACGTAGTTACTAGAAGTTTCTAGGCTGTGGTATCTTGTTACAGTGACCACAGGAGACTCAGATGGAGTCATACAGCAGGTGGAGTGGGTAGTGGCAGACCGTCTACTCCAGCTGTTCTCTTTCTTCTCTCTCTCCCCCGCCCCGTCCCCTTTTCTGGCTGTCTTTGAACTTACCTGCCTCTGTCTCAAATTCTAGGACTAAAGGTGTGTAGTGTGTACTACCACACTCAGGTTGATGTAAGGTTTCCATGAGGAACTTCAAACCATGCTCTTTTCTTCTTTCCAGAACCTTCAGTGACTTCTCATTGTTAGAATATGATACAAAGTATCACAGAGTCTCACAGGAGCCTGCTGCTGCTGGGTTCCAACCCCATCTACACCTATCTCTGCATTGGCGAGGCTGCCACTCACAACGCCTTTTCTGTAGCCCCAAGAACTTTCTTTCAATTGCTTCTGCACCCATCTTCAGATGGTTAGACATGGAGTTGTTACAGAGGACACAATGGTGTCTGCTTTAGGAAATGAAAGCAATATCTCTGGAACACCTTGAACGTGGACGTTTATAGTGTCATTGCTTGGAGCAGCCCTAAACCAGGCATAAAGCAAATCTCTACCAGGCAGCTATGGATCACAAGGTCTGTACCTCCCACCCAGTAGAAGGGAATATTATTTATCTAGGAAAAGGAATAAAGTTCTGATGTTTATTGAAACATAAGCCAAACAGGCTAAGTGAAGAGATGCCTTAAAAAAAGACCACCTGAGAGTCTGTCATTCTGTTGTCATTCTGTCCACCTGCTGTGGTGAGTTGATAGGTAATGGCTTTGGATTTGAAAGGGGCAAGGGTGTAGGAGGTAGGGAGTCTCTTTCTCTGCTGGTGAAAATGCCCTATACTGACAATGTTAATAGTGTATTTGTCACAGCTCTTCCTGGTTGTCAACTTGACTATATCCGGAATGAACTATAATCCAGAAATGGAGGGCACACTTGTGATCTAGATCTTGAGGCTGGAAGACTGAGGCTTCTGATCTGGATCTTGACATGGAGATCTTGAGGCACAGTAGTCATGAAAAGCTTAGGCCCAAGCAAGGTAGTACATGCCTTTAATCCCAGGAGACTGAGGCAAGGAGATCTATGAGTTCAAGGCCAGCCTTGGGCAAAGCAAGTTCCAGATCCAGGCATGTTGGTACACACCTTTAATCTGGGCCATAGAAGCTCCCACCTCACTGTTAGTGAATTGGTTGGGATGATGAAAGTTCCAGAAACAGCTCTAATGTCAAGCAAAGGACATTGGAAGAAGGATGACTCACTCTTCTTCGCCTGCTTGCACTTACTTCTTCAGGATTCAGTTTATACAGAAGACCGGCTGAAACAACTAGCCTTGTGGGACTGAGAAACCTCTAGATTCTTGGACTTCACATTCACAGCCGACCATTCTTGGGTTGATCGGACTACAGACTGTAAATCATTACAATAAATTCCCTCAATATAGAAACATTTCATAAATTCTGTGACTCTAGAGAACCCAACTAATACATGTATACATATGGAGCATACTAGCAACCACTGAGCTACTCACATTGAATGGCTGAGTTCTTACCCTAAGTAATTCATATCCTAAGTAAGCTATTCTAAACACAGAGAGACTGTAAAGTGGGGGAGGCAGAGAGGGGGCTACAGAGCCTGCTGAGGGGAAATGGTGGGCGACCCTGAGAATAGACAGCAAGAAGGGAAAAGAGCAGCTAGCTTTTGGCTGGAGGCAGCATAAGCAACAGATGGAGAGACCAACACAATGGGAACTGTCCAGCCAGGGGGATCTTACTCTCACTTAAAACATTAAGCCAGGCTGGGAAGATGGCTTAGTGGATAGAGTGCTTGCCGTGCAAGCATGGGGACCAAAGTTTGGATTCCCAGCACCTGTGTAGATGCTGGTCTGAGTGAATGTGGTGGCCTGTAATTCCAGCAATCAGAGCGGGGAGGCAGGGAGGGTATTCCCAGAACAAGCCGGTTAGCTAGACTAGCCAAATTAGCACGCTCTGGGTTCCAGTGAGAGACTGCCTCAATAGGTAAGGTGGAGAGCAATCAAGGGAGATACACATCAATGTCTGGCCACACACACATGCACACACACGTGTGCCTACACAGTATGAAAACCACATCATGTACATGCATACCACACACACACACCATACAGACACACACACACACCATACTGACACACACACACACACACACCAACACTCAAAGCCATCGTGCCAAGTAAAATAAGTCAGGAACAGTGATCGGTCATCATGATCCCACTTGCACAAAGCTTCTAGAACGAGCACGTTCACAGAGCAGGAGCACAGAGCTTCCCAGAGACTGGGTGGGAGGGCAGAACAAGAAGCTCCCACCTCACTGGTGGTGATTTGGTTGGGATGATGAAAGTTCCAGAAACAGCTCCGAAAGTCACACCATCTGAACGTTCTCAGTGCCATCAGCACACTCCACAGCCGCTTAAGTGGTAAACTATGAGACATGTGTGTTTGTTTTCCCATGACGAAAACAGAGGTGTGGGGTCTGTGAGGGGTGGGCATCCATCTGACTTCTGAGATGTGAGGCTGGGGGGCGGAGCAGCAGTGCTCAAGTGGACTGGTCAGGAGTGGTTTTATACAACAAGGTACAGATGACGCGACTCTACAGTGTGGAGGGCCAGGCAGAGCGCTGAGTTCTAACGGGGCCACTCACAGGTAGGAGAGACTGGTGTGCTGCGCATCCTCATAAGCATCCGACTGAGGCTTTCCAGAGCCTCTCTTCCCTTGCACGATGCCTGGGAAACCCCAAAGTTCGGAAAGGCTGGACACTTGAGAAGCGGAGGAGAGGTGAGGCTAGAGATTTGGTTCTGGGGAAGGTAAGCTGGGATCCACTCTTGGATGCCACCAGATGCCCTCTGTGTCTTGGGTGAGGGCTGTCTTCCCAGTGCAGAAGGCAGCTGAGGTCACCAGGTGTCCTCATAGCACGTGAACACCTGCAGGTGACATAGAGCCAGCACAGGGCAGCTTCACTTCCTTTGCTGTTTTAAACAGCAACTTCACTGAGCTGCCATTTCTAAGCCTGGACTCCACCCACTCAAAGCATCTGGGCTGCTTGCTAGTGATGTGTTTCAATGAACCACTATCACTCTCATGAATTTTAGACCATTTTCATCTTCCAAGAACTCTGCACTCCTCAGCTATCACCAATAGCAAAGGTGACAGTGTAGGTCCCCCCTCCTTGGCACCTAGCACCTTTGGTGACAGTTTCATGCCATGCTGTGTCTCCCTTCTCCCGGCCCCGACTCTAAGTGACTGTCAACTCTCTCAAATGGAGTCCTATCTGCACCTGTTCCTTGTGTGGGGTGAGGGTCAGTGTAGCTGTCTTCAGATGAAAGATCACGAGAAAAGGGGAGAGAAGGCAGGCTCTGGAGGCCACTGGCTCTGCCGAACATGTCCAGAAAACTAAAAGCTTTTCTGTTGCTTCCTTCTCATAATTGCATTGTGCTTGGAAACCTCCCGGCACATTGACCCTGGGGTCCTCCTGGGAAAGACTGGAGCAGAGAGGACCCCATGTCTCTGCCCTACCTTCCCCCTCATTTCCTGGCTCCTCGGTGACTTCTTTCTCCAAGAAGGCAGGGAACTGCCTGCCTCTCTCCATTCCCAGCAGGCTCTGACCTCTGTATGTCTGGCCTGAGGTGCTAGGAGGAGCTGGAGGGGGCACCAGAGGCAAAGGCAGCCGGCCCTCAGAAGAGTGAACTTCCTGAAGGCTCGGGGACAGATGACACATTTGGGCATCCCACAGTGGCCCCTGCCTCAGAACGCTACCTGTTTGTTTTCATACACCACTCCTTGATATTTTAAACTTTTAATCATCTTTTTAGGAGGCTGGGTATTTCTCTTTGTGCTGTCTCTCCATCCCCAAACAAGGTAGCCAGCTGGTTTTGGGGAGCTGGGGGGTTGTCAGTATTCCAGGGCTCTCAGGAACTAAAATTGAGGACCCCTCCCTGAGGGTAGGAGGCAGCACAGGCAATTCCTTACAGGCTAGGTAGTCCTGGGCTTAATTAAATTCCAACACAGGGAAAAAAGGCTTGAAGCTTCTAAAAGAGGAAATGTTTAGCTATTTAGTACACTAGAGGTCTGGTGAGGGGTAGGGCAGCACACACACTCCTTTATAGAGTCAAATGTAGCTTTCTCTTCTAAGTATTCCTCTCACCCCCTCTTTGCACTTCCTGCATTCCTGGGGGAGGAACACAAACAAGCTCTGTAGTTGGAGAACCCAAGTTTGACTCCATCCATCCGCTGTGTGACCTCTCTAGGCAAACTCATTTTATCATTTGTGAAACAAAGCTTATAAAAGCTATCTTGACAATCGTAAGATGGAAGTGCAGCGGTTGCAAGCCACCTGACAATGCTAAAACAGGCGTCTTCTTATGGGTTTCCTAACCAACCAGGTGCAAATACCTGATACCCGCCTCCCCATCCACCCCAACCCAGAGCACAGGAAAACCTGGCCAACAGCACTATCTTCCCCACCTGATAGGACAGAGAGCCGTGGAGAGCAGGCCAGAAGTCTGCCAAGGGCTCACCCGGATGAGAACACAGCCAGCCCCTTCAGGCCTGCTGATCATTAAAACCAGAGCTGGGCCACATGTCGAGAGACAGCCTCACAACACAGGCTTCAAAGATGGCAGAAGTCCCCAATGTTTGTGCACCTACTCTGCATAGCGTTTAAGCCCACCCCCATTCCCACCCCCTCCCACCCCGATTCCCACACCCCCAAGAGCAAATATGGTTACAGGTAAGGCCAGGCCCACCGTCGCCTAGAAAGCCACGCCCTGCTCCTCCCGAAATGCTGTTGAAGTTCATAGGAGGTTCCACATCCGGTTATCTGTCTCCAAGTCGTCTCTCCTCATTCCAAAGGGGTTAAAAGTGCTGGGAGTGGAAGGGGGGAGCTACTTCTTTGTAGGGAAGAGAAAAACCGGGCCTTCTGGTGGGTGGGTGGCGGGCACCTGTGGGGTGCTTGGAGTAATGGCATTCGAGTACTCTCTAGCAAGCAAGGATCCTGCAATTGAAGGCTGAGACTCAATTTCTCTCTGCTTGTGGAAAAAAAAAGTCTGATGGAACACCCCATCTAGTGTGCAGGGAGATGACTGCCAACCCCCTGCTCCATGTAGAGCCAGTCATACAGAGGGAATCTTCCAGAGAGAGTTGGACCCAAGAAACTGTGACCTACAAAACCCCGCCCCTCTGCACCACTGCCCCCCACCCACCCACCAGCATCTTTACTTGCAAGAAAACTGTCAGGTGCTACCTCCCCTGGGAAGGCTTCCGGGAATGTCCCCAGGGGAAAGAGTTCATTGGTATGGTCCCTGTCTGCCTAGCCATCTTTGTTTGAGCTCCTTAGGGATAGATAGAGCTTTGTCTGCTTTGTTCCCGTGGCTTTTCTTTAGTTACTGGAGTTTGCTAGGGATGGGGACTTAGTCCTAAAGACCCAGACCCACAGCTTCTGGGCGTCCCGACTCACTCTGAGAGGTTCGGAATCGCTTTTTGCACCCTGTGCACCACGTAGGCCATTTACTGAGAAAAGTGAAGGGATAATTTCCTGACCTTAATATGCAAGCTGAGATTTTCTCAGCGGTTAATGATCAAAGCTCTGCTTCTGCCTCCTCAGCCCCAGGACGGGGAGGCCGCCGGGCTTAGTAAATGGCTTTAGACATCATCTCAGCCTGGACCTCCGTAATTAAATTTTACATGTTAATCTGAAAGGAGTCGTTTTGAAGGGCTTCCCGTGAGCCCAGCAGGCCTAATTTAGTGAAGCCAGGGCCAGGAAACAGAATGGCCGCCACCTGCAGGTCAGGCACAGGAAGTCAATTTATGCTAATGAGGGCGCTTGGCCTGCCTGAGAGGCTTTGTGGGAACAACAGGTGTCCAGTTAAGAGGTTATGTTTTTTAGCTAGGTTGACCTTGGTGTCCCAGGATGATGTGCAGCGCCACCTGCAGGCCTACCCGGAATGGTGCAGGCTGTTTGATGACCTTCCCTCACTGTACTCCCAGACAGTTTGGGGGTATGTAGTATCTCCAAATCTTGTCATTCCTGTGCCTTTTGTAGAATTAACTATGTTGAGAATTATGATGGCATATGGTCATCCCTGTCTCCTGTTGAAACTACTGTAGAACTTTTCTTTGGTTATACGCTCCTTCCTTCCTGAAGACACTCTTGATATACTGTTATCAAACTTGGGGGCCACAACCTGTGCCCCAAGCCAGGTCCAGTCACCTATGCTCAATATGCCAATTAAAAGAGCAAAATTAATAGTGCAAAGTAGAAAAACGAAATTTATTCAATGTGTCCATATTGGGAAGAGAAAACCGACAGATTCCAAAAACCCCTCAAGTTTGTCTTCAGGGTCTAGAAGTGAGATTAAAGTTTAAATATCGGGGCAAGGATATGCATAGCACAGACTGCCATTGGCAGGGCTTCGGTCTCATCCTGTAAGGTGGTTTGACAAGTTGTTAGTGGAGCTGTGTGAAGTCTCTTTCCAGGTTTCCCCTCTGGCTAATGCTTTTTCTTCTCCTAGCTTGAGATTCCTAGGGGAAATCCCCACTTTTGGGGGGTTGGGGACAAGTACATTGTTCAAACAGTCTCAAAGCCAGGTTGAGAGATGTGTCTGTTTGCATTATCTCTATTTCTGCCAGGCTCATTATATTAATGGCTCTCCGTTAAGGAGAGCAGAGGAACTCATTGGTTGAGTCTCTTGATGGGCTTCTACGTGCAGCTTAGGACTAGGTCAGCGATCTGGGGGCCCTGAGCTCTGCTCAAATGCCTTCACCTACACCTACCCTCACTGGGGACAGACTAGCTTTCAAGAAGTTCCCAATGGAAGGCCAAGGAGGGTGATCAGCCTAGCATGCCTGCCCAGGAGCCTGCAGTGCAGAAGCAGGGAGAAGCAGGTACATTCATAGAGCAAAATGTGCTATCTGTCGCTATTTAGCAAATGGGAAAACTGAGGCCCAGGGAGCTTAAGGGGAGGGAGTCCAAAGGGAGGGGAAGGCTGAGGGATGATGTGTGATGTGAGCATCTCAGAGATAGCATCGGCTTTCCATGCTTCTGTGATGGGCGGAAGGCATGGTTTAGGTGCCATGGTCCTCCCACTCTGTAGAAGTGACATATAGGCAGCCTGCAGCTCTGGTGGGGATACAGTGCTCTGGGGGGGGGGGCATGCTGACCTTTAGGTCAGTGGTGGAGAAGTATACTCTTGCTCCCACAGAAAATGCTTATGAACCCCAAATCTAATGTCCATATGAATCATCTTGAGGCTGGCAGTGCAGCCATGTTGATAGAGCGCTTGTATAATGTGTACAAGGGCTTGGGTTTGACTGACTCCCAGCATCACATAAGCTAGGCATGATGAGGCAGGTTTGCAATCCCAGAAGTTCAAGGTCGCCCTTGCCTACATAGAGAGACCAGGACAGCTTAGACTACATGAGACCCTGTCTCAGAGAAAGCACGTCGAGCAAGCCATTCACATTCAGAACCCCCAGGCTTCAGGCATGGAAGTCTGTGGATTCTTGGGGACCTGAGTACAGCTAACCTGCTTGGTACTGATACTTCGATGGCCTGGGCGTAGGTGGCTAGGAACATCCTTGGAGGAAACATCCCTGTGGGCCAGAGCATCCTTCAGAGCATCCTCTGAGAGCCACACATCAGGTTTATTGAGTTTTTCGTTATAAAAGATGCCTAGCAGCTGAGACATTCTGTCTTCCAAAACATGGGAATAGAAACACCCATTTGGGGACATAACAAGACAAAATGATTGCCATAAAGAAAGGTCTAAACAGAGAATGGAAAGCTGAATCCTAATCTATGAGTTCTCTATGCCCACTCAACCCAAATAGACAGACAGTACCACCCAACTCTGCAAGCTTGGGGCAGGAAGGGACCAGCCACTGTGTAGTAGGGGTTAACCTAGGCTGAGAGTGAGCCTACTTGTTAGACCAGAATAGAAATAAAACTCTATTAAATACCTCAGATGGAGACGGCTGGCTAGACAGTCAATAGGAGGATAGTCTGCAGCATAGAGCAATGGTTTGTGGGACGTCCCCTGGGTTAGTGTTCTTCTTTACACAGTTTTCTGGCATGGAATTCTCACTATGCAAAAGAGGACAGTTGAGAATGGCCAGCGCACAGCTCTGAGAGGACAGTGTAAACTGTTATGCATGCCACTTCGAGTTGAACCACCTCTGGCATGTAAATCAGAGATATGCAAAT
The DNA here is from genome assembly GCA_019843815.1 of Montemys delectorum. NCBI lineage: Eukaryota > Metazoa > Chordata > Mammalia > Rodentia > Muridae > Montemys > Montemys delectorum. The sequence continues at coordinate 27,477 of JADRCD010212208.1, read as the reverse complement.
CAGCTATATGCGAATACAGCCAGTTCCAGTCAAAGGGGTGGGTCCTAGAGTTTCAGACAGCTACACGGCTGATGTCGTTTCCTCCCATTAGTGCTTAGGAATTTCTGGACCATGCCTCGCAGATGACCTAATAGAGAGTGGGCCTACTGGGTCTTCTGGTCCTTCACAGCACCCACCTGTAGGTTCTAGATGCATCATCCTTTTTTTTGCTGCTACTGCAGCATAGACTCACCATGAGCAGCTGACCCATGTGCCCTGACTGCCTAAATCTCCCTCCAGCCATGATGCAGTGACAGCAGGAACAAGACAGCACTTTGTGCTTGTATGCTCCCGACAGTCAACAACCATGCCGCCGAGCCCTGTGCTAGGTGCCGGGCACAGTAGACACTCAGCAGATGAGAAGCCTGGTTATAAGAGGGGAAAGAGAGGTCTTTTCATTGCTTGTGCCTTCATGGCTGGTGCCTCATGGCTACCCAGAAATCCCATGTAGCCCAAAAGTCTGGCACATCCAAAGACTCTTTCCCAGGCTTCCTCTGGCTTCCATGGAAGAGGCCACATTCCTAAAGGTGACCCCAGCTCCCTGTCCTTAACTTTTTCCCCACAAAAAATGCAGTGTTGGATCTGGGTGTGGTGGCATGGGCCTGTCATGCCAGCACTCAGGAGGCTGAGGCTGGAAATTTGCAAGCTCTGGGCCAGCCTGGGCTATCTAGCAAGATCCTGCCTTAAAGAAGGGAAGATGGGGATGGAGGAGGAAGGAGGGCTCTGCTGGCAGTTGGCCAGGACTATTACCAGCCAAATCCCTGTCTCCCTCTCTGTAAGCCTCCACTTGCAGACACTCCGCCTCAGTCCTTCTACTTCCCTGTCTCCCCACTGACTCATTTCATCCTGTCCTGTCCCAGCTGGGGTCCTCAGTCCCATCTCTTTTGTGGAGACTTTGTCTCCTTGTGCCCTTGTCTGTCTTGCTGGCTTCTTGGGGAACACAGAGGCGAGGCTGGGGAATCTGCCAGAAAGTGGGTGCAGGTGCCGCTCGGCTCCGTGCTGGGGCTTTGTCACATCCTGTGGTGAGGGAGGGGAGGAGTTTGCCTGTGAAACCAAGTCCAACTTTTAACCATCTTAGCACCCAGTAAAGAAGATATTCTGAAGAGACACTGCACCCTGCCCTCCCTTGGCAATCAGAGTCCTGAAATAATGGACCCCCAGGAATTAGAATGTCCCCAGAGTCTCAGGCTGGGAGAAGGAGATGGCTAAAAGGGCTGGCACAGCGGGGCATGGGGGGAGTGTTGTCTCCCAGGGAGAGATCTCACCCAGTCTGAAGCCTAGTTTGACCGCCTTGCAGGACAGACTGCCATGCATACCTCCTGTCCTGTATTTAAACCTAAACCTCATGCTAGGACCCTCAAGATGGACTTGGGAGAGTAGACACTAGACTGCTTTGTTCTGCTCCCCGAGAGGCTACATTGAAGAAATGTTCTTTTTCTGTTTCTCACTACGACTCTCCTGTCTAATTGGTCTATTGAGGATGGGTGCTGAGCCTAGCTTGTTAGAGCCCAGGTAGGACCCTGACAGCTTTGTTCATTGAACCAGTTGCTTATTCTCACGCACCAGGGGCCTCACTCTGCCCTGCTCTGCTCCAGGTTAACCCCTGGCACCTTGCCATTTACCATCCTTTCAGGGTCCCCCCTCCACCCCATTCTGCTTGTCTGCTCTGGATTGACGCACTCACTGCAGCTGGCTGGAAACATTCATTATTTTCCAGAACAAACTGCTGCTGGTGCCTGTTGGAGTTCAGTGTATCCTTGATCGTTTTTTGACCCTATAAGGAGTCCGGCTGTATCAGAAAAGACACACATGGACCCAAATATGAAAACTGAGTGATGGGGTGGGGGGAGCTGGGGAGATGGCTCACAAGGACCTGAGTCTGAATCGCTAAAAATCTTGGCATGGCTATACCTGTCTGTAACCCCAGCCCTGGATGGGTAAAGATAAAGACAGGAGGATCCTAAGAGCTCCCTGGCCAGGTAACCTAGCCCAAACTTCAAGCTTCCAGTTCAGTTAGAGACTCTGTCTCAAACCAGTAACCCTGAGAGGGATAGAGGAAGGTACCAGACATCCTGCTCCGGCCTCTCTGTATGAACACGTGGGTTATACGCCTGCACATTCATATGTATAGACCACACATCTACCACTCGTGTAACACACACACACACACACACACACACACACACACACACACACACACACAAAGTGCCAACTCCAAGTGTTTCTCTCTGCCCAACACCCTTCCCACAGTGCTGGTCACAACCCAGATCTCCAGTCCTTAATTTTAAGGGAACTGGCTCCTCCTTGTCCAGAGACCTGAGTGAGCTAGTAGGAGTCTTTCCTAGGGCTTTCCACACCGCAGTATACACCAGCCTTCCTTCAAGGTCCCCACCAGCAGCTGGTCCTTGGATTCTATCCCACTCCTTCCCGTCCTACCCCACTCCCCCAGCCCCCATCAGCAAGGTGAGCTGTACAAAAGCTTTCTGCCTGGGAAGAGGCTCCAGCTGCTGCTGCTAGGTACCTCTGTCCCTGAATGGGGACCACCTGGCACCAGAGGAAGGACTGGCTTTTCTTTATTGAGGTGGATCAGTTTAGCAGGGAACTGACAGTTTGCAGAATCCTCGGGGTAGCAGAGACGACAATTTACTCTCAAAAAGAGCTAAGAGGTTTGCAGTAGTTACAGAGTATTCTAAACAATCATGGGTTTTATCTATGTCCCAGAACCCCCGCTGCACACTGGAGTCACCTAGAAAGCCCAAAAAAAAAAAAAAAAGCTTCGTTTCGCCTCTCACCAGGCACAGTTAATTGGTTTAGGGTGGGGACTCCATATCGGTTTTGAAAGCTCCCGGGCGATTCTCACTTGTAGTCAAGGTTAAGATTAAACCTGTACTCTTCAGGCTTCAGTGAGATCAAATGCACCTGGAAGGCTGGGTTAAAACTTGCAGGTTCCACCCAGGAGGGCTGAGGCAGAAGGATTGGGGTAGGAATGCAAGGATTTGCATTTCTAGGGGATTGAGGGAATGGCTTAGTTGGTGCTTGCCTTGCAAGCAGGAGGACCAGAGTTCCATGCCTAGAACTTGTATAAAATCAATCAGTCAGCCAGCCATTCAGTCAATCAATCCCAGCCTAGTATGTCGCCCACAGCTCAGTGGATAAAAGCTCTGACCTCAGCATGATGACCGGGGTTCAATCCCCAGAACCCACATAAAGGTGAAAGGAAGGAACTGACTCCACAAATTTGTCCTCTGGCCACTACACACACAAAATAATATGCATTTCTGACAGAGTCTGACCTGACCCTTGACCCCTGACCCCCACCCTGCTTTAACTACAATGGATAAAGTGGGCATTAGTAGAGAAGGTCCCTGCTGTCTTTGTGTCTTTAAACACTGCTATGACAATCCTTAAGGACTTACAGCGACTCTTAATTCCAGCAAATCTGTTCTCCACTGCATTTCTATTTTCAAAGGGAGGCTACCTGTGGGCACCCAGGACTTCCTTTCTCACCTTGCTGGGGCTGCCCTGCCTCCTTGGGCTGTTGACCCCAAGGAGAGCTGCTTGCCTGAATTTCACATAAATAACGAGACGTGAGTGTCTGTCGTGTGAACGTGTGTGCACATACCTGTGTATATGTGTATGTGTGTGTGGGCATTTGTGCATGTGTGTGTGTCTGTGCACATGCTTGTGGGGCGTGTGTGTGTGTGTGTGTGTGTGTGTGTGTGTGTGTGTGCTTTGAAACAAGAGCCTCTCTGTGCCCTCCAAACTGGCATCATTTCTGAAACACAACATCTCTTGGAAAGAAGGCACACAGCAGGGAAGGGGATGCGCTTGACTGGGGTACCATTCCTCCTGTGCATCCAGGAAGTGGGTGAGGATCACTGCCAGGGCAAACAGCTCATCTCTCCTTGAGCAGTGAAGGAACTGTGTTAGAATCCCAGACCAGGCTCTCCTTAAATTAAGGCCTCTCTAGCTCGAGCCTCATAGTTGACTGTGGGATCCTCACTGCTACAGGGGAGACAGACACCCTGAGAGACTGTCTGAGTTTGTAAACAGATTCCAGGTGAATATCAGGTACTATTCTCAGTTCCTCAAGGAAACTTGCAGACCTCAGATCTCAGATTGCCAGACTCCATCATCTGAGAACTACTAGGTGGCCACTTGTCTCCCCTTCCCCTGGATAATGAGTACAGTGTAACCAAGCATATTCTTTTCCTGTAACTCACCCACTATTCTGGGAATCCCACCTTCATTTCCCTGCCACTCAGGAATAAGAGCCAGCTTGGTTGAAGTCCTATGAGACCACCCCCTTTCTCTCTGAGAGCTTAAGGGACCTCCACTCTGCCCCATGGTTCTGCACTCTCATCCCAGGCCCTGCCACTCTATCTGTCTGCCTGCCTGCCTGCCTGTCTGCCTATATGTCTGTGTCATTGATGTATTAACATAGCAGACCCCTAGCAGAGAAGCTAAGCTGTTATGGGGAGCCCACCAGAGAGGACCACTCAGACACGGTTTATAGCCAACCGACAGTCTTTATTCCAGCTGGCTGGGACTACACTCGGGTACTAGAGAACTATCGTTAAGTGTCCAGAGCATGGGTCTTCTGAAGGTAAGAACCATGTCCTGGCATCTCACTCTCAGCAGCCAGAGGGGGCCTCAAAGAGGCAAACAGATGAACAGAAGCCAAGATAGAGATAAGCAGTTGGCTGGAGGAGTTTGCCTAAGCAGGCATTTTCACAAAAGCTAAGGTAAGTTAGCTGGGGGCATCCTGACCTTGGGTTCCTAGAATATTCTCCATCAAGGAGATAGAATTCTCCTTAAACCTGAAATGGCCTCTGCAAGAAAGCAAAATAGAAGAACCTCTGCACTGTCTTGGCCTGTCACTAGTGTCACCAGATAGCACCGGAGGCCTATAGCTGAGATCTCACATCCTGTGCTGTAACCTCTCTCTCTCTGATTATCCATCAATATATTTTAAAGGAGCCTTGATTTATGACTTTGTTGTTATTAAAAACACTGGATGAAAGTGCTTCTGTGTTGGAACACTGTATTTGGGGTGATCTAAATCTGCATTCTCAGACTGTGGCTACTCGTGTTTGTCTCCAGAATCAACTGCCTCTTACTTATTCATGTCTGTACTCTCCATGTTTCCAACCAACTCTGTGAGCTCTGCTTTCTTTCTTTGCTTCAGCTAACCAAGGTCAGCCTCAGGAATCCATAGGAGCCCCCCAGAAAGTTCCCCATGGCTGGATTCCTGTTCAAAATTCCAGCCGACCTAAGCTTGGGTGGGACAAGGGCCAGGAGTTGGGAAACCACGCCCATTTTATCTACATTGTCTTTGAGGTATAAGTCTACCTCAAAGGGGGCAGGATGGAGCCAGGCTGGAGGACAAGGCACAGGCCCAGGTCGGAGAGGAGGTGGCATGGTGCGCCATAGAAAGCATGGTACCCAAGAAGCCAGTGGATAGCTGGGCCTTGCCACCAAGGCAAGACAAACACAGGAAACATTTGTTACTGGGGGAATGGTAACAATGTTGCAGTTAGCCTCTCTCCCTCCCTGGGCTAGAAGGCGGCAGATTCCTAATGTAGCATAAGCATCCTATCGACAGGTGTTCCAGTGAGTCTAAGAGAGAGAGAGATGCTGCTCGCATCCTTCACAGAAGCTAAGACACTGCCGATTGCAAACTGTGCCATTATTTTATGTAACCAGAAGTGGGGAAAAAAAAAAAAAAACCTACCAAATAAATTACAACATTGATTGCAAAAATGTGTCCAATTCTAGAATATAGAAAAATATGAAGAAATGGTGTCTTTGAATCAATAACATGCAGTAATGATAATAAAATACTAAGCTCACTCTTATTTATGACATCCTCTGCCGAACTCTTTACTCTGTCTCCGCCCAGAGCCCCTCAGGAGCCCTTCATGGCAGGGGCTATTATGCCTCAGAAAAAGCAAGGTTTAAACATTTGAGTAAATTGGTCTCTCGGCTAAGGGATGGGGGCATTGAACTTAGGGTCTTCTGGCTTCTTTAGAGTGAGCTGATAAGCAAGTCAGAGCCGAGCCAGGAAGGATCTCCTCCTATTGTAGTTTGTCAGAAATGAAGATGCTCAATAAATAATTGAAGGGAGAGACTGGTCCACACAGGCAAAACACATTTGATGGAGGTTTGATAGGGTAGCAGTGTTGGCATAAATCGCTGTTTGCTCTCTGGAAATCTAAGTAGCAAGTAGTATATAGCACTTATCTTCCTTCATGCTTTCTGCTGTGCCTCCATCCTGGGAGAAACAACCCCATTATTTTGGTGTGCAGCCGGGACGTTTTCTGTGTATATACATACATATGGCGGTGGTTGGGGGGAGGGATGTGGACACTTTCATATGTATGGAAAATATGCTTCTGGAAACGGTCACTTCCCAAGGCCAGAGAGATGGCTCCAGGGTCACAACCCTTTGCTGATCATACACAGGACTCAGGTTTGGTTTCCAGCACGGACATGGCGGGTCACAACCATCTGTAACTCCAGTTGAAGGGGATCTGAAACCTTCTGATGACTCCAGGCTCATGCATGCACAGGATACCCATACATGAACCCAGGTACACACATGCACCACGCATAGGAAATAAGTTTGCCTTTTATTTTTAAATATACTTCTTTAAAACTTTACTTTATTCAGGGGCCAAGTGGAGGGCCGTGCTGGCTTAGGGGTTCTGTTTTGGTTTGGTTTGGTTTGGTTTTGTCTTTATCATTTTGACATAGCCAAGGTCTTCTGGGAAGAGGGAACCTTAATGGATAAAATGTCTCTATCAGATTGCCTGTAGGTAAGTCTGTGGGGGCACTTTCTTGATTAATGATTGAAATGGAAGGGCCCAGCCCACCAGCCATGGTCCCTCCAGGGGGCAGGTAGTCCTAGGTTGTATAAGAAGTCAGGTCAAGCAAGTCATACAGAGCAAGTAAGCAGCATCTCTTCATGGCCTTGGCTTTAGTTCCTGCATCCAGGTTCCTACCTTGAGTTCCCCCGCTCTGACTTACGTTTGCGATGGATTGTTCATTACCTGGGAGTGCAAGTGGAATACGTCCTTTCTTCCTCCATTAGCTTTTGGTCATGTTGTCCCATCACAGCAATAGAATGTTAACTAAGACATGACCCCACAATTCCATTCTCCACACTAACTCCAATGAAGTAAAATATATACCCGAGTCTCCCATGCCAATGTTCACTGGCATCATATCACTGGCCGCTCTTGGCTTATCCAAACCCATATGTTTCCATGTGATTCTCTGGAATTCCCCACAGTGTCTCAAACTTGACTCACCTGAAGGGAATACTTTGTTCCCACCTGGTCTCATGGCCGTAGCTCTGGACCTCGTACATGGGCCACCTAGGGGATCAGGCAGCTCTGTGATGAGAAGCCTGCCTGAGAAGCTCTAGTTGGGCATGGTGGCTCTAAGTATATACAATTCTATAGAAAGGGGATCCCCTTCTTCCACACCCATTGCAGCCATATGATCCTCCTGGATAGGGAAAGGGAGAGGACTTCCAGACCCTAGGTCTCACCTTCATTCTGGGGTATCTGAGTCAATCAGACAACACATTTCTGATGCTGTTCCAACTGCATCTTGATGAGGACAACTGGATGCTCTTGCATGAGTCTAAGGGACTGTGTTCATTTTGCATTACTGTGACAAAGCAGAAAACAACTTTGGGGCTTGAACTCACAGTTTCAGGGTGTCTCAGTCCATTGTGGTGAAGACATGGCAGAAATCACGGTTCTGGGATCACACGGCAGAGACTCTTCACAGTGTAGTGGATAATGAAGCAGAGAGAGCAACAGGAACAAAACGCCAAACGCCTTTATGGCTTAACATCTTGCAGAGGGCTTTCCAATGGTCTGGTCGCTCAGCTGCAGAGTACCTACTAGGGGGCGGGTGCAGGAGACATTGGGTGAGAGTGAAGTCCCTGTCTACCTTGAGTTCAAGCAATCAAACTGATAATACCACAGGGAAAGAGCTAGACCGGGGTGTGTGCACACCTATTACCTCTTTAATTTAATCATATAAATTTAAGCGATAGCACATAAAAAGCTAATAGGACGAGATGTGACCCGCCTCATGCTGATCGAGCAGGGCAGATGGCAAAGGAGAGTAATTTCCTGACATGAGAGCCACTGTCACACAAGGTGGTCAACTCTCACTGGAGAGACAGCTCTGGTGCACAGCATGCAATAGGCTCACCCTCAGAGACCCACTTTCCCCCAGCCAGGACCCACCCTTAAAGTGCCACAGCTTTCCAAGGAAGCACCCAGAAATAGGGAACAAGCCTTCAGAATATCCCCTGGGAGGGCATTCAGCACTCAAGGCATAACAGGAGGAGCCACTATGTCAGAGATGGAACCTCTACAGTTGGACGCTGGAGAGAAAGCTACCTCCTGCCTCTTCCGTATTCGTCTTGATCCCTGCTCTGCCTTTTGACATCCTAACCACCAAAGCTGCCTGTCCAGTGAGCCTTGACCACCTTGTGTGACAGTAGCTCTTCTACCAAGAAATAATTCTCCTTTGCCATCTGCTCAGTCAGCATGGGCAGGTCACACCTTTTACTGTTAGCCTTTTATTGCAATCGCTTAAATTTGTATGGTTAAATTAAAGACGTGATAGGTGTGCACACACCTCCAGCTAGCTCTTTCCGTGTGGCGTTATCGCTGTCTGATAGCTCCTACTCCTGTAGACAGAGGCTTTGCTCTCGTTCCAGAGTCTCCTGCACCCCCCCCCCCCCCTAGATGCTCCACAGACGGAGTGACTCTTAGAGAGCAGCCCTCTGCAAGATGCAACGTTTGGAGCGTGCCGACAATGAATTCTGGTGATGCTGTTTCGAAGTACCTATGGAGCACCGTCCTTGCGTCTACGAAGACGTATGAAGACTCGTCTCGTGTCCCACGCACATGGTGGGCCATGCCCACCCCTGCCAATTCACTTTAGGAAATTCTGGTTGACTCCCATAGTCCTGTCTCCTCTCTGGAACACGCATGCAGTCAGAGCTCTGAGTTGGAGACGGGGGAACAGTTCAAATCCTGCCCTACTGGTGACCTGGCCAAGTCCCCATCGTCTCGGAGACCCTTGACAAATATCTTTGTGTATGAATAAATATGTGTGCGTGTGTACAGGCATGTGTATGTTCACGTGGGGGTGTGTGTGTATATACCATGTGTCGGATGACAACTTCAGGTGTTCTCTTTGCATGCTAGGCTAGGCTAGCTGGCTTGTCTGAGGATTCTGCTTCTGCCATAGGAGCTGGGACTACAGACATATCCAGTTTTACTGGGGTGCTTTGTACCACAAGTTCTCCCCACCCCTCTGGAAATTGTCCCAGCCCTCTGGTCTCTTTCTCCTGTGTAAAGAGAGTCTAGGCAGCTCAATCGCAGCATGCACAGCACCATCTCTGCTCTCTGAGCAGGGAACTGCATCACCAAGAGGGTCCAGGGAGCTTCTTGGGTGTCCACGTTTGCTCACCAGCCATTGCCTTTCCTACAGGAAGGCAGGGCAGAGGCTGAGCAGGGCTGGGTTCAGTCATCAACCACAGCATAGCTATGGTAGAGAGGCAGCTCCGTGCAGAAGCAATCTCCCTTTAGAATTCCAGGCCGGCAGTGTGTGCCTTGGATAAAGTTCAGGTAATCGTGCCTGCAGCCTGCCTTCTCCCTCCCTTGCTCTCCCCAGCTCTGAGCTGACAGAGTTATAATAATTGGGTGCCTCTGCTTAAGCTCATCAGCTCTGGCTTCCTGAAAGGAACGTGGCAATTAGCAGTTCTCACCCTGTAATAAAGCCTTTAATATCCACTTTCATGGTTCATATTACAGTCATTCAGGCCTGTCCCCTTGCACATGGCCTGTCAGGCAGCGGGGCTGTGGATGCCCACTAGGGAGCTGCCCCCACTGAATGGCTCAGCACACAATGGTTGCAGAGGCTCCAGCAATCCAGGCCAGGCAGCTGGGGAATAAGGCTGGAAATGAGAAGGGATAGTTCTGCCCACTTGAGGTTCCAGGGAGCTGATGGGGGAGGTGGGCAGGAGGCAGGGGGCACTGTATCCTTACTTCTCCTGTAAGTCTCCCATTATCCCACCACCCCTCCAGGCTTTCTTACCATTGACTCACCCCTCTACAGTCTCATTACTGGGTACTTTTAGAGGCACAAGAAGATGGAGGTGGTGATGAGGGAAAATGGATAGTTCTGGATGGAATCTCTGCACATGCGTACATCTGCTGGTTGGATGCACACTTCCCAGGGAGAGACCTTGCCAAACCGCAGTTATGGGGAACATGCATGTTGTGGGGAGTGAGGCAGCTCCAGCTAGAGCCTCTGGCCACCCTCTCCTGAGCAGTGGCCATCTTGGCAAGTACCTGACCTGCTATGTAGCGAATGCAGGCAGGAGACAGGGTCTTCTCCCATCTCTCAGTCAGTCACGAATGGGTTAACAATGAGTACCACTCACTGTGTGCTAAGCACAAAGATAAAGATAAGACTCAGGGTCTTTGTGGAGCCTGAGAAAAGCATAGAGGATGACAACAGTGTATGCAGTAGGGGGATAACAGGGGTAAGGAATGAAACAGAAGGAATAACCCAGAAGGAGGGTGTACATTTGCATTACTTAGTTTTCCTGTTGCTGTAACAAAATACCTGATAAGTGCCACTTACGGAAGAAAAAAATGTCTTTAGGAAGTTTGAGAAGAACCGTGGCCCATGGTGGTGAGGAAAGCGTGGCTGCGGAAGCCACGGGAGAGCTGTTCACGCTGCATCCGCAAGTCAGAAATAGAGAACACAATACGCAGAAAGTGGCAATGGGCTGTACAACTTCAAGCCCGTCCCCAAGAGCGTCCCACTTTCTCTAGTGAGCTCTACCTCCTAAGGGTTCCATACCAAAAAGGAGCCTGCAGCTGGAGAGTAAGAGCTCCAACACGTGATGCTGGGAAGCTCAACCTTCTTTCTATAGTATCGGGCTTCCTGGAGGCGGGACTGTCTCCTGTGGCCGGATGTGTTTTCTTAAAGAAACAGCACGCATTGTTTCCATGCCGTGGACTCTCTTTAAACCTTGCCACATCCACTCCCAGGGATGAAGTTGTTGCAGGCTTTTTAGCTTGAAGAAGTTATGAAGAGTCAACGACCCAGTTCCCTGGGCTTTGGGGCTGGAGAGGGTTACTAATAGGTTGTCTTTATAGGAAATGTAGAAATGGTCATAATTGGAACAGGGAGGAAATAGCTTATGATGACTGACCATGGGGGTGCGTGGGGGCGTTGCGTGGTAGCAAGAGAGACTGGGGGGTGGTTAGGGGAGCACCGGAGAGTTGGCAGCGGAGAGACCGCCAAGAAGTGAGATGGTCCAGCGGGAGCCCTCTGGCCCAGAGGGGCCAGAGAGTTGATGGGTTGAGAGAAGCAGGGGCACAGAGAGTTGGCGGGTTCTTTTTTAATATTTCCCACAACGTGAAGTCTGTGTGCCTGCCTTCCCTTGAACCCTGAGCAGGTCCTGGTGGCAACTGTGCCCAGTAAAATGAGAAATAAGGAAGGCGGCAGGATTTTCAGGTTAGGTGAGAAAAAACTACAGACTCTCTTGTTTTCTTTCTTTCTAGATGGTTGTTCTAGGAACACAGTTGCCATATTGGGAGGAAGTCTAAACCACACGGAGAGACTGTGCAGATGTCCCAGTTCACAGGCCCAGCTTATGAACAAAATTGACCCAGTTGGATGTGTAGTGAGAAAACATTCAAGAAAAGTCCAGGCCCAGAGTCTGACTGCAATGAGACTCTGAAGAAGAGCCACCCAGCTGAGTCCAGCCAAGCCTAGAAATACAGGATATGGTTGAAGACATTGTCACTATTTGAAGCCACCACATTTGGGGCATTCATTATATATCACAGTATGATTCTTAGTTTACAATGGAGGTTGACCAGGTGGTGGATAAAATCAGGTTCTAGATAACAAGGATGCTTCGTACAAAGAAAAATTGTATGAAATAGATCCCTTTGACATAGATTGAAGGGAGTTGCAAGGTTAGCAAGCTTGAACAGTGCAGAGGCAGGTTTCGTTCTACCAATCGGGGAGTTATGGAGGGTCTCAAGCAAGGGAAAGTCCTCCGGACTTAGTAAGAAGCTGCAACGTGGACAATAGGCTGAAGGAAGTAGAAACGATTGATGACCATCTATGCCAGTGCCAACACCTTGGACAATGAGCGTATAGGAGGCTACTCCATGAACCTACTCAGGAGAAGGCAGTGCTGGGGTGGCAGGATGGAGTCCTGTGCTATTTCAAACACACGGTCAGCTTTGTGGCTGGGTGAATACAAGAGGTAAAGAGAAGAGGGAAAGACTCTTGGGTTTCTGAATTGCAAGGTGTTGTAGTTTCCTTTGCACTGCTGTAGTAAAACACCCGGAAAGGCAGCTTTAAGGAAGGTTGTGTTCAACTTACAATTCCAGGTCGCAGACCATCGCTGCAGGACATCAAAGCAGGAATTTTAAATAACTGGTTACAGTCATGGTCAAGAGCAGAGAGAGAATGAATGTGTATGTGCCCATTAGTGCTCAGCACTCTCCCTCCCCTCCCCCTACTCCATCTCTCTCTACCTGGATGCAGTCTGAAATGCCCCGCCTAAGGATGAGGCCATCCACAGTGGACTGGACCTTCCCACATCAATGAACACAATCAAGACAATTCCATCACAGACACGCGCATCAGTCATTCTGATTTTGGCAGCCTCTCCTTTGAGACTCTCTTCCTAGGTGATTCTAGATTATGTTACATTGACAATTGAAGGGGTTGCAAGGCCCAGAAATGGAAAACGGAAGAAGCAATCATAGGGAAGGACATAGAAGTTCCCGATTGGGGCATATAGTTTTTTTTTTCTTTTTTGGTTCTTTAAGACAAGATTTCTCTGTGTCCTGTTGTCTGTCTTGGAACTCACTCTGTAGCCCAAGTTGATCTCAGAGATCCAACTGCCTCTGCTTCCTGAGTGCTGAAATTAAAAGGTGTGTCCCACCACCACCTGGCTTTTTTTTTTTTAAATAGATAAATAATGCCTTATGGATGGCAAGATTCACAAATCCTAGAGCCCATAAGAAAGGCTGAACTTAAAGGACAGGTGTGAGATTTATCTTGACAACTAAGCCATAGGGCATAGACCGTGGGAAGCAATGAGGCCCCAGGGCAAGTTTCTACCAGAAGCCAGTATCTGAAGGTGAACTGAATAGGGGAGGAAGAGACAGAAGAAGTGTGTGTGTGTGTGTGTGTGTGTGTGTGTGTGTGTGTGTTGTATGCCATGGAGTGAGTAGGACAGCCAGAGGTGAGGCAAGAAGCCAAGGACAGAACATTCAGGTTTGAGTGGCAGATACATCACTCATCCATATGTCACTGTGAATAGCCAATATCTGGTTTCCAATGTGTGCAATCATTAACAGAAGCAAGGCAGGCAAGGGGAGAAGTCAGTACCTCTTTTCCTGGGAAAGAGTATATTAAATACTTCCCACTTCGGGAGATAGTCCTCTGTAGAGGAAAAGAGTGGGATGCAGCGTCCAGGTGTATCTCTTGTCTGAGGAGAACAGAACGTGTCCTGTGCTGGCACTGCTCTTAATCTGCCTTCTGCTGCTATGAGCAGAGGCTGGGCATGGTGGAAAGAAAGGAAGGTTATTTAGACCACAGTTTTGGAGGTTGAAAAGCCAAGATTGGGTACACACATACACACACACACACACACACACACACACACACACACCGCCCCTCCTGTGACACCACCAACATTGTATGGTGGCTGAGGAAATCATGACAGAGTGAGTTAGAATCCTGGCAGCAGTGCCTTTGAGAATGACAGATCGTATGGCCAGATGAGAGAAAGGGGAAGAGGGAAGGAGGGAAGGAGAGAGAGAGAGATCTCCTCTGTTCATTTCCTGGTCCACCTGTGTCCATAGATGATTGATTAGCACCCGTTGTCATTCAGAACGGGTCTTCCCCATTCCATTTGCTGCTCTAGGCACCCATCTCCTGTGAGATGGGTGGCCCCATCCCCTAGGCTGGGGCTTGAAGGAGGAGGAGAAAATAAGCTGAGCAGTAGATCCTTCTCAGTCTGCTTTCTGCTGGTGGATGCAATGTGACCTCCATGATGGACTATGGCCCCAAACGGTGACCCCAGAGAAACCCACAAGTGGCTTCTCTCTGGTATTCTGTCACAACAATGAGAGAAGCGGTCCTCACCACATACCTGTTTATCAGTTCCCTAGGCAACCCTCCGTTCCATTCCACAGACATCAAAACATCACGGGTGCCATTTTGATGGTAAAGACTCTAAAACTCAGAGTAACAAAGTGATTTGGGGGTCTTGGGCTCAGAATAGGGCATACACTGGGGCCTAGTCTCTCAGAATTCTTTCTCTCCTTTTTCTCTGTGATAATTTCAACTGTCAATTTGCCAGTCTAGAATCACTTGGGAAGAAAGTCTCCACTGAGGGACTGTCTGGATTAGGTTGGCCTGAGGGCATGTCTGTGGAGGGTTGTCTCAATGACTAGTTGATCCAGTCCACTGTGGGCAGAAGCATTCCCTAGGCTGGGCCTTGCACTGTGTTCGAGGAGAGCTAGCTGAGCCCAAAAGTGCCTATCTCCTCTCTTTGCTCTTGATGATGGATACAATGTAACCAGCTATTACAAGTTCCTACTACTGTGACTTCCCTGCTATGGTGGGCCTTAACATGGGATTGTTTTAACCTGAAATTGTAAAAAGAATAACCTCTAAGTTGTTTTTGGTCAGGATATTTGTCACAATAACAGGAATGATACTAGAACACTCCCAGATTCCCAGAGCAGCAGGAAGGCAGACAGCTTCCCACCAGACTGTCCTGCTTTGGGGGTAGATGCTTAACCCCAGCCCCCTTTTATCTCCCATCCTTCTTCCTCTAGCTGGGAACAACTTCCACTTTTCTCATTTCTTATAGCCATTTCTGCCCAGCCCAACCTTCTACAACACCTGCTCTTCAAGCTGTCACTGGCCCACAGAGGTATCCCTAAATGAGTGGCAGTAGGCTGTGCGAGGCGGGGGAGGGAAACTGAGAAGAGTGGGTTGGTTTCAGGGGCGAAGCAGAGGGCAAGAGGGAAGGGCAAGGCTGTCTCCCCAGCCCCCCTGCCAACCCCTGCCTACCTGCTGAGCCCAGCACCATGGAACCAGAGCACATTAAGGGTAGGCAGGCAGGTGCTCAATGCTTCTAATGTCTCTAATGTGTTCCATTACAACCGTTCCACAATAAGGTAATTATGCGAGGAAATAATAAACGTGTCCGTCTTTCTGGAAATATTTTTACTTCCAGCAAGAGGGAAGCAGCGCCATTGTTTTTTGAGAGCATCTCTGCTCCCGTACATATTAATTAACTGTGCTCCGGCTCCAGCACCTCACGGCATTTGTATTATTCATAAATGTCTCGGGGATGCAGTAACTTATGTACTCCCCTCCTTGGCTTGAAATCGTTTTTTAATTTCAAGTTCTTTTTTGAGTAATTGCACTTGTGGTTTGTGCCATCTGTGCCAGGGGCCCCACTCCCTAAACTGTACCCCCACACTTTCTCCCCTTCCCTCTCATTTTGCTGCTGTGAGGGGCTCTGACCTGCAGGGTCTTTTTCAGGTCCCAAAAGAGATGCAAGTTCGGGCTCTGGGTGGGAGGATCGTCTTTAAGAACATCATTCTTCTTAGGGTTGATTTCTAACTTTTCTCTTTTATTTCCACCCTCCCCCTCTCTGCTCTCCCACAGTGACTCCATCGCTCCCTTTCTTTCTCCACCTTGCATTTTTCTTTAAATGAATAGACTATGATTTTAAGCAGTTTGAGGGAAAAATTGACTGGAAAGTACAGAGAGTTCCCTGGCACCTCCTCACTCCCACCTCTGTTGTTCCTGCTGTGAGCGTCTTACATTAGTGTGGTACGGGGCAAGAAACCAGGGTGATGTGTTACTATTAGACAAAGCCCACAGTCTGCGCCAGGGTTGCTGTTGAGACTATGCATGCGGTGTCTCTGGGTAAATGTCTGATGTCCCGTATCTGCCATCTAGAAGCATTTAACTGCCCTAAACCCCACTTTGCTCCACCCATTCATCTTTCTCTGCTTCAGTGCCCTGAATTTCTGGCAAGCAATGATCTGTTTTCTGTCTCTGTAGTCTTGCCTTCTCTAGAATGTTTTGTCATGGGAATCAGATTGTATGTGCCTGCTCAGATCTCCTTCCATGGTTCTGGACTCAAGTCTTAGTCGGTGAGTCGAGGGAGTCTGTCCCGTGGCTAGGATGGGAACTCCACAGAGACAGGGACCATGATGATAAATGGACTTTTCTTGGCCCTGTTTGGAAATGGGTAACTATGTATTGAGATACCAAAGGCGAGGGCAGGTAGAGGCCTCATTCCTCTCTAGTTGGTTTGACCTGAGGGTCTATAAGATCTGAGATTCTGAGGACAAAGCAGCGGACCCCTCGGCTCTCATCAGGTCTCTCTCTATGCAGAAATCACCAGGCCCAAGAGAATGGTGGCAGCAATCTTCCCAGTGTCCCCTCTCATCTCAAAGAGCCTATGGTCTGAGGTGGACATACAGTGACATGAAATCCTTCCAGAGAGGCCAGTGGTGGCACCGTTGACCTCTAGGGAAGCCAGTGAGACCCCATGGAGCTGAGTGATTCTCTGCTCTGCATGGATGAGCCAGGATGGTGCAGCTCCACCTCATCCACAACCTGACCGCTGCCTGTTGCATTAAGTCTGCAAAGTATGAAATCTCTCACTGGGTCAGACCTCTCTGTTCCAGGATCCTAGACATCAAAGAGAAAGCCAGAAGTGGCTTTTCTTCCATTCTTAGCTGAGATTAGAGCCAAAGAAGTGTCCATGAGAGAGTCTAAGAGACAAGCAGACCTGTGGACATACAGTGGGTTTCCTGACTCCCCCCGCCCCCCGGAAGCCCCTTCTGGCACATAACCTCTCTCTGGCACATGAAAAGTTCTGTTTCCGATGAGTGCTGGTCTTTTTGCTCTCTCTAGTCTTATTGTGTTGCTCCTTTGGGGAGAGAAACGGTGGCTGCATTGCAATCGACAAAGGAGCAGAGGAAGAAGACCCAAGACACTCAGATTCTGTGGATGCAGAGAAATCCTCTATACCACACATGTCTATGACAGACTCTGAAAACCAGAAGCCCAGGTGGGAGCCTTCTCTAGCTACTCCGATCCTTGTTACTCCTCTGTGTCAATACAGTTGGTTACAGTTCAGATCCAGAGCGTATACAGTTCAGATTCGGAGAGGATTCTACCCCCATCCACTCAGGGTAGGGATTCTAAGAGGCCAGCAATCTATAGGGTTCAAAGCTCATGCAGAGTGGCCATGTCTCCAAAGCTCCTGTTTCCAGTTAGCATCTTTAGTTGTGTATAAGTTGTTATGTTCTGAATCTAACAGATGGGGAGTGGAAGCAAAAGCTTTGAGTGGCAATCTCTTGGTCAGTGTCCCCAGAAGTTTCTATAATGAGGGACACAAACCAGAGCTAATACAGCTCTTCTATACCATGGGCACACAATGGTGCCATCCTCCCTAGGGTGGGATGTCTGTGTGAAGCAAACGGAGACTAGGATTACAAAATGGAAAGAATCCGTCGAGGACAGTCAGTCTCTGGCTGCAACAGTGCAGCTGAGAGGAAAGACAGGCAGCCCGTGTGTGCAACTCTGGCTGTGCTGGCAAAGTGGACTCCAGCTGGTGCCCTCCTCTCTGGGCCCCCAGCCAGTCTGGCTAATGTTTGTACAAGCTGGTCTGGGAGGGCATGGGTGGAGGCTTGAGAATAGAAAGGAATCTGCAGTAGCCCTCTCTCCAAGCCCTGACTGCTACCCCAGCTCACTGGCAAGGTAAAGTCAGAGGTGTTCCCTCACTGGACCCTGTGTGCCTCTAGTTCCAATCTGGATACTTTGCCCTTTTGGCTGTGAGCCAGAACCCACTCACAATCCGAAGGGAGTGAGCAGCAGGCTCGACTGAGGTTGGACATAGCAGACTATTGCCTAAGTCTACAGAGTCTTGCCTCCCAGCTATGAAGCTGCATGCTCTTGGGTTCAACCACCACATAGCTACATTCGGAGAGTTGGTGGGTGTCAGGCCATTTGGACACTCAAGCTTCAGTCCTTACATCTGTAAAGTGGGGACAAGGCGGCTAACCTTGGAATCCTGCCCGTTAGGTCAGGTTGCTGGGTGAACAAGAGTGTCTAGAGTCCTGTTGCCCTGCTCACTCTTCTCCCAAGGATGAGAGAACTCAGCCTCTTTTGTCTTTTCAATCAGCTGGTGCTTGCCTCCCATCTCTTTAGCCCCTTGGTTTTTCCTTGTTCCTTATTACCAGACTTTACGGATTTCACGAAATGGTGGAAGTCTGTGCCTATTGACATTTTTTTCATTCCATAAGTATCTGATATGTGATATTCCACAGCAGGCTGTGCACCAGGCACTAGACTTGCATCCAGGAGAAAGACAGGCATGCATCTTGCTCATGCCAAAATGATAGTCTGGTAGGGAAGGCTGGTGTTGTACAAGTGATTCTTAATAGTGATCTACCCAGCCTGGGGAAGTAGGGCTTGTCAACATAGCCTAGGAAATGTGAGCCCACTAAAGAGAAGGTATGTTCCAGAGAAAGAGTGGAGGGACACTGTCCCAAACCAAAAATCATCTGGCCCTATCAGAAGCTTACAGGGATGAGGAAGAGCTTCCTGGGGCTGGGGGAGAGATCCCTCCCCACACAGGTTTTCCTGCTTCTTAGAAGTGATTCCTAGGGATGCCTTTTGGAGTCACTGAGGATGGCGTCTGATGGGCCTCTTGCTGCTCTGTGACAGTTGAGTCACACTCCATGGAAAGGAGGCTACTGACATTTCTTCTTTCTTTCTATCAAAAGAGAGCAGTGTAGATAACCCAAAGGGAATTTCAAGTCATTAAAATACAAACTCTAAAGGAAGAGACCGAAGTGCAGTCTGGTTTGACCCAAGGTCAGAATTTCCAGCTGATCTGTGGGGTGGCTGTCCACATTGTGTCCGATGTCTAAAGCATCTCCCAGCTGCCTAGGGTACCGCTCATAACTCGTGAGTGATAAACAACTCCTTCCACGAAGCCAGAAGTCGTCGGGTCAGGAGCAGCTGCAGCCGATCTGAGGCGCTCTCTGTCAGATTGTTCCTGGAAATGAAAGAAGCGTGCCAGAGTCAAGAGTTGTAGGATAAACTGCTGACTTCCCATCTGCCCCTCAGGGACAATTACTGGTTTGGAAACCCATGTTTAGAGTGTATGAAGCAGGCTATTCGATATGCAGTTTCCGGGAGAATAGTAAATAGACATAGTGAGTTGGAAGAGGCAAAATTCCTATCTTTACTCACGGACTAGTAGTAATAAGGGCCAACAGGTTGGCAGAGAGCCACATAAAATTCCATCAGGGATGATGGGGCAGGATCTGTTGAATTGTCACAGTCTGTATTCATTTGATTTTCTGATGCCCTGATAAAACACTGATCAAAAGGAACTTGGTCCAGGAAAGTATTTATTTTTTCCCTCTTCAAGGGAAGCCAGGGCAAGAACTCAATGCAGGATCCTGGAGGTGGGAACCGAAGCAAAGACCCTGGAGATCGAATAATGGTTTGCTCCCCAGGGCTCGCTCAGCATCCTTTCTCATATAGCTCAGGACCACCTCCCCAGGGGAGGCACCACCCACAGCAGGCTGGACCCTCCCACATCAATCAAGAAAATATCCCCACAGATATGTTCTTTCCTAGGTAGCTCTAGTTTGTGTCAAGTTGGCAAAATCCCGTGTGCACTCTGATCCCCAGAGGTCAAGAGAAGGATTGCAAATACCACCCACCCATAGGGTAAGTTCTAGAAAGTGGCTGGAGCCACTGGGTGGAAGGGTCAAACCTTCCGTAGGTGACCCTACAGGACAGTTTCCGGGACATGTGACTGCCTGTCTTCACTTCTTCCTTTTCAATCCTGGGAAGCCACAGAGACTAGGAGACAGTGGTTAAGGTCTATTCAGCCACTTTGGGAGTGCAAGGGACTACAGAGAGAGGATTGGAGACACTAGGACTCAGTGCTGGTCTTCATGGCTTGGCCTCTTGACAGCCCTTCCATTCTCTTTTCTTGGGAATCCTGGGCAAACCCATGACCAACTGAGCTACACACTCCAGCCCAACTCTTTCTCTTTCTAATATACTTATATACAATAGCTTGGGAAACTTGCACACAGTAGCTGAGAGCCCCAGTCTTAGAGTCAGACACACTTGGGCTGATGGCCCCACTCTGTGGGGTCTCTGAACAAGTTACTCATCCTTTCTGCATTATATACAAATTGATTATTATACAATCAGACTTTATTGGGTTGTCCAAATGGGACTAAGGAGAAAAAAGAGGTAGGGGATAAGGGTTGCTTCAGTAGGGATTTTGACAGTGTGGTCCATGATGGTCAAGAGGGCCAGCCATGTCTCCTCTGCTGTGGGGATGATCTGGGAGGCAGGCAACAGGAAACCTCTGAGCCCAGTGTCCCTCAGCTCAAAAGTGAAAGAATACTTGATGCCCTGACTGTAGGTCCAGTCAATAGTGCTCCCACTGGCTTGATAGATTGTATCAATGATACTGCCATACTTGAACTTGGTGCCGTGTAGAGATGTCAAGGCAGCTACAGCAGATTTAGCTAGCTGATCCAACTCCCCCTTGTCAGGAGCTGGTTCTGATGTGTAGCCTTAGGGGTAAAGCAGGAGCTGGGAGTAGCTGTGGATGGAGATAAAGGCCTTGATATTCCCATGGCTCATCACGAAGTCCACGATGGACTTGACTTCCGATTCAGAGTTGGGAAACTTGCCACAGTAAGTTTCTGAGCAGGGGTTGCTACTAGCTCCAGGCTTCCCAAAGCCAGCATCTCAGTTCCTGTTGGGGTCCACCCTGACACAGAAGGAGCCCTCGGTATGTGATCGAGTCTTGCACCACATGCAATTTGTTTTGTGGGTGTAGGCAAAACCATGAGGGTTGGTGACAATCTCCAGGAAGATGTCCATGTTGTCAAGAATGGCTGTGAAGGTGGAGTCCTGGCCATAGTCATTTGTGATCTTTTTTGCAAACCAGACCCCACTAGCCTGGGTGACCCACTCCCAGGAATGGATGCCAGTGTCAATCCAGATTGCTGGGCGATTGGTTCCTCCAGTGCTGAACTTCAGCATGTGGATGGGGCAACCTTCAAAGGTGGTGCTGATCTGGATCTTGCTCACAAGCTACGGGTGCTCTGCCACCAGCAGGTCCATGAATTTGTAGATCTCATCCGGAGTATGATAGGTGGCATAATTGAAAGTATCAGTGGACAGGGCCCTGGCCTGGAAGGACATCTGCTGCTTCTCCTCATCGAGCAGTGACTGCACATCTTCAATCATGATCTCATAGCTAATATCATGATACTCCAAGAATGCTTTCACACACTGGATGCTGGGGAAGGGCACTTGGACATCGATGGGGAGACCAGCCTGGGCAGGGTCCCACCAGAAGTCAAACTGCAAATGCTCCAGGCCTTCCAGCTCTTTCACTTTCTGCACCTGGCCTTCATTGGCTGCAGAGATTCGAAGAACCTGGTGCCCCACAAAGTTTTCATTGCCAAAGACTGCTTCCAGTGGCACACTATAGAGCAGTGGTTCTCAACCTGTGGGGTACGGCCCCTTCAGGGCTGAGCAACCCTTTCACAGAGGTCATCTAAGGCCATTGAAAAACACGGGTATTTAGATTGCAATTCATAACAGTAGCAAGATTACAGTTATGAAGTAGCAACAAAATTTTATGTTTGGGGGTTACCACAACATGAGGAACTGTATTAAAGGGTCACAGCACTGGGAAGGTTGAGAACCACTGCTTTATAGTGAACTGGGCATAATGCCGTCTTCTTAGAAGTGCTAAGAGAGATCATGGCCAGACGGCCCAGCACGTAAAGTGTCTTGCTGCCAAGCTGCTGAGTTTGGTCCCTGGGATCCAGATGGTAGAAGGAGAGAGCTGAGTCCAGCAAGTTGTCCTGGACCTCCACAGGCACGTATACCACCATGGCATGCATACGCCCGCCCACATATAAATAAATAGCTGTTCTTTTAACAAGAAGAGCTGAGAAAAGTCATTAAGAACATAGGTTGAACATCCTAATCCCAAATTCCAAACCCCAAATACTCTGAAACAGAAGGTTTCACCCCAATCTTGTGTGGAAGCTTATAGCCAAAATGAAGGTAAGTAAACATTCAGAGAGGGACCACGGGATGACCCATGTCAAGGAGCACAGAAGTGGTTCCTAGTTTTTGAATTGGCTTGCATCCTCAAGATGTTTCCTTATGGAAACACAAATAATCCCAGTGTTTAAAATCTTCTGGTCTCAATGCTTCAGACAAAGGCCACTCAGCCTGCGTCTGTCTGTCTGTCCCTGCCTGTGTGTCTTTCTGTGCCCATTTATCAAGGCTTTTCTTGCCATTATCTACACTCTGATGCACACAGGTTTGTCCTAGCTCTGTGTCTGCCCACACTGTGCCATTAGGAGCACTTTCTGCACCTTCCACATGCTGGTCTAGGGCAGCCAAGCTCCTGAGTGGCAATTAATCTACAGAGTGCGAAAACTTCCCCCAGAGCCTTGGCAGGTGGGGTAGGGTTCTTCCAGGGCTCCACGGGGAAAGGGCCCTGGCTGAGTGGGCAGAGAAGGCTCAGCCTAAGCAAGGGGCTGGGTTTCAGCACAAGAATATCCCTTCTCCTCCCCTCTCCACCTTTCCTCTCTTTCCCCCTCCCCTCCCTCCTTCCCTCCCCTCTTCCCCTCCTTCCCCACTTTGTGTGTGTGTGTGTGTGTGTGTGTGTGTGTGTGTGTGTATTCATATGAGTATGCAGGTACATGTGAGGGTAGGTATAGGTGTGTGGAGGTTGGAGGTTGAAGTTGGATGTATTCCTCTGCTGCTCTTAATTATTTATTTTGAGTCAGGGTCTGACACTGAGTCTGGGGCATACTGGTTCAACTAAACTGGCTGGTCAAGGAGCTCCAGCAGGCTGCTTGTCTTCATGACCTCTGACCCTCATAGTGCTGGGGTTATGAGCCCACATTGCTGCCTGTGCTGAGGACCTGGTCTCAGGGCCTCAGGCTTCTTCAGCAGGCGTTTTACTGACTGAGCCCCATCCCTAGCCCCTTCAAGCTCTAAGACCCTAAGCCACCTGCAGCCCAGGTGAGAGTGATGTTCTTTCAGAGCTCCTCTCCCAGCCCTGGGAAAGCACCAATTAGTTCTTCTCTGTGCAGCTTAGTGGCAGCCTGGGGAACCTCTCACAGAGGGCAGACTTTCTCCTCAAGAGTAGTTGGAGCTCAGTCCCTCTCTGGCTGGATGTGTGTCAGAGTGATGGCACCATGTGTCCTTTACTGTGTACAACTTAGAAGGGCAAGATATGGTCCGGTTTCTCTTTCTTTAGCTGTGTGTGTGTGTGCATACACGCACACACACACACACACACACACACATATATATATATATATATAGAGAGAGAGAGAGAGAGAGAGAGAGAGAGAGAGAGAGGGAGAGAGGAAGTGAGTTGAAGAGGGGGCTGATGACTGAGAGAACTCACAAGCACATAAGGTATGAGGAAGAGAGAGGGAGATTTCACAGATTTTAAATTTAGGAGGATAAATATTTGAAAATCTGTGGAGCTGTGCATGTGGGAAGATGCAGCTCCCGGTTCTGGAGTCGGGTCCCAGGAAGAGACATCCTCATTCTCCTGAAGTTCTGGGAAAAGAGGGTCGTAGGACTGTGCGGGTTAAGGACTTTCTCTGTCTGTCTCTGTCTACGTAGGAAATTTGTGGCCAGCTTGGGTTGGGTGAGACCCTGACTCAAAAATATCTCGAAGTCAAAACCAGGCAGTTGGATATAGAAGTTCTCAGTTTGGGGGCTAAAGAGGTGGTTCAACAGCTAAGAATGCCGACTGCTTTTCTGGAGATCACAAGTTTGGTTTGAAGCACCCGTGTTAAGTGGTTAACAACTGCCCATGACTCAAGCTCAAGGAGAGTCAGTGGAACTCTAGCTTCAAGGGATCTGACGCCCTCTCCTGGCATCCACAGGCAACTGCACCCATGTGTACACACCCCGCCAAGATACACACACATACACGCATGCACACACATAATTAAAAATAAAATCAGTCACAAGGAAAGAAACTTGCAACTTTGCATCGCACAGTGGTGACCTGGACTCCCATCCCTGCCACTTCCTGGCTCCAACCACAAGACACTCACCCACTTGAAGCCTCAGCTTCTCCAGGCAATAGTCCTTTCATTCCAAGATTGTTGAGTAGGCTCCAGGCTACTCTATAAAGCAATTGAAGAGTTCCTGGAACATTCTGGGTCCTTATTTTTAATAATCCTTAATAATGATAATTAACAGCTGAAAATTATGCAGAACCTGCTACTAGAAACCACCATCGAATATGAAATTCCTGTTCATTAGATAGTAATTAGTGCTGAGGTTAGCCTCCATCTCCCAGTGAGGCTTCTCTGGTACTTGACTGGTTTAAAAGTCGTGTTGAGGGATGGATAGATGGCTCCGCGGTTAAGAGCAGGCATTGCTCTTGCAGAGGACCTGAGTTCAGTTCTCAGCACTCATTCCAGGCAGCCTGTCACTCTAGCTCCAAGGGCTCTGGAGCCCTCTTCTGGCTTGCATGGGCACCTGCACTCATGTACACAAATCCATATACACATGCATGATTAAGAATAAAATAAAAATTTATAAGAAGGATGTTGTTTAAACAAAGTTTTGAAGATACAAAGAGTCTCGGTACACGATCATCCATTTATATGTACATATGTGACTGTGTTCACCCATACATGTGCATGTAGATGGCAGAGGTAGACACGGGGTGTCTTCTTGTGTCACTCTTGGTCATAGATATTTGAGACAGAGTCTCTCCCTGAAACTGGAGCTCTACTCTTGGCTAAACTATCTAGACAGCAAGCCCCAGGCACCCACCTGTCTTCACCTCTCAGAGCTGGAATTGTAAATAAATGTGTGTGTGTGTGTATGTGTGTGTGTGTGTGTGCATGTATCCATACACCTGCTTCTTCTAATGGGTGTGGGGGATCTGAATACAGGTTCTCACACTTGCACTGCAAGCTCTTTACCCACTGAGCTGGTCTCCCACCCTGATCATCTATCTTCTAAAGCCCTCAACCTTGGAGAGAAATGGTTTGTCCCCCCAAACCAAGGGGACCACCAGAATTTACACCAGAAGTGAAATAGCTCATTTGAAAAGTAAGTGGGATAACCTTGGAGAGAGAGAGAGAGAGAGAGGTAAGTGGGCCAAGGGGGGTGTGCCCCTGTCCTGACATTCCCCACGTGGGTGGATTCCATTCAACAAGGCAGGATGGTATCAGCTTTGCATATCCTGACCCAGAGGCCCTTCTACAGGATCCACTGAAAGTAAAGAGGAACTATCTCCAAGCTTTGAAGCTAACAGGGCATCCATCCCCTTAAACCTGTGGTTTGTATCTCCTTTAACCCTTGTACAGAGTCAGTCTGTTCATCTTATAGAAAGAGTCGGGAACTAGTCTGTGCTATCTATCTTGTCTGTCTAGTGCAAAGCAGAGTTGACAGAGGGTCTGTATTCTGTTGTCCGAGGTGTCTCCTCTGCTGCTTCTCCAGCTCCTGAACACATGTGCAGCAGAGGGGAAGGGATGGAGACCAAGATGCCAGATCCAAACTCACCATTAGGAACCCAGCAGGGTATGAGTTCCTATTCCTAAGCCTATGAGACAGCTGAGGTCCTGTTATGTCTCAGATGATGGCAGAAGACAAGACACTCACAGCTTGGAATAAAGGACAGTTTACAAGTCTCATCATGGTAGCCAGATGATGCTGTCTGTATACCTGTCCCTCCAGCCACAGCCCCCTCAGGCTGTACAAAGAAAGCCTGGTGGTATCTGGGCACACCATGGGACAAAAGCAAATCTTGAGCCTAGGGACTCCTTATCTTTCATCACAGACTGTGAGCCCTCCCACTTGAGGCCCAGAGTGCAAGGGCATCTCTGCCACTGCTGTTCACCATGTCAAATCCTATATAGTTCAGAACAGGCTCTGCTTTCAGGAAACAGAAATATCTGTCTTGGCCCATCAAGATGGCTCAGCAGGTAAAGGTGCTTGCCACAAAACCTGGTGTCCTGAGTTCAATCCTTACAACCTACATGGTAGAAGGAGAGAACTGGCTCCTCTGATATCCACATGCTGTGACACATATGTACATATACACATGAACATGCACACAGTAAATAAATAAAAATCTACCAAAAGATTTTATTTTAAATCAATATGAGACTGGTGGAGAACAACTTCTTAGCACTCAAGAGCTTTGTAAATTGGGCAACTCATCCTGCCCAAGACTCAGTTTCCCCCTCTACAAATTGAGGACAATACTCAGCTGTCACATGACTGGAGAGAATAAATAAAGTTTCAGTATACTTTTCTGTTGATGGGATAAAATACCATGCCTAACGCATCTTATAGAATGAAGGGTTTATTGTGACTGAAGGTTCTTGAGTTCAACATGGCAGGGACACACTGAAGCTGAGAACTCATGTCTTCAACCACAGCATGAAGCAGAGAAAGCAAAGTGTAAGCAGGGTAATAGAATCTCAAAGCGAGCTTCCCAGCGGCGTGCTTCCTCCATCAAGGCTGCACCTGCTAAGCCCAGCCCCCAACGGCACCTCCAACTGGAGAGCAAGTGTTCAAATACTTGAGTGTTTGAATACATACGTATATATGTCTGTGTATGTATATGTGTCTGTGTATATGTAATAGCAGTTTAGCAAAGACTTTGTGGCTTAGAGGTGGCTGTGTGGATCAGAGTGTTTGCTGTGCAAGTATAAGGACCTGAGTTCAAATCCCCACCCTCATGTAAAAACTGGACTTGGTAGTATGGGCACATGTAACCTCAGCACTGGGAGGGAGGTGGGGACAGAAAAGTAGCAGACATTTGTTTGCTGCCACCCTTCCTCCTGAGAGATCCTGGCTTGAGGGAACAAGGTGGAGAGTGGGCAGGACAGCTAATGTCCTCTGGCCTCAGTGTGAGCCTGTGTGCGTGTGCATGTTGCACATACACTCGGTGAACATGCAAGACCGGATATGGTGCACGCTACACTTGCACAGACTGACTCTCATTAAGATGAGTTGCCATCATGCCAACGTGAACATTTTACAAGGTTATTTTGTTTCAAGTCAGCGGCCTGCTTGGCAGATAAAAATGTGTGTCTTGATCCCATTAGCAGCATATCAAATCTGATCAGTTTTGATGCAGAGACTTACCAATGAGTGATTCAAAACTTTTCTATCAGATTTTCTTAGATGGTTAAATCATCTGGAAATGCCATCCCTCTTTCCACATTTGTGTGTGCACATGGGGGGTTGTACATGGGGGGG
>JADRCD010212207.1:41498-78680 GCA_019843815.1 Montemys delectorum | reverse complement strand
ACCATGTGGTTGCTGGGATTTGAACTCAGGACCTTTGGAAGAGCAGTCAGTGTTCTTAACAGCTGAGCCATCTCTCCAGCCCCGTTGATTGTGTTCTTACACTGGAGTTTAGGTATGTAGATCTAGGATGAACATAGGTCTAGGTGCTGATTACTGGGTTTGTGTCTTTGTTGGATAGATATTTTCCCCCTATGTTTCTGTTTTCACATCTTTGTGTCCTGGATTTCTAGAAGCCTGTTTGACCTCTGATCCATAGGGAATCTCTGACCACACTGGAGTCTTGACTTCTGGCAACTTGCTTTGGTAGAGCAGGGAGTCTCTTATGAGTGGTGTGGCCTGCACCTGAGCAGCTGGAGTCTGCTAGAACTGGGGCAAAGGCATGGCCACCACCAACACACGGTTACCTTTGCCTAAGTCCTTTGGTGCTATCAGCATTTCTTTCTCTTGTTGTGTATCTAGGAATGAACAGATAACAGGGTATGTTTATGGTTGGTCTTTGTAACTACTTCTGGTCAGTTTTCTCTGTTGTGCTGAGGTTTTGCAGCTGTTGTAAGACTGGAACTGTCAAATAACCAATTCAAGGTTGAGAAGAAAATTTCTAGGAAAAAAAATTGTTTAATAGAAAGGATTAGTGCAGAAAGGAGAGTCCCATGAGGGGTGGGCCTCCTGGCTGTTTTTCCTTGGCAGTTACTTCAGGCAAATCTGTGTTCTGGTTCTCATTTCTCAATATTTTTCTCTTTCACGTCAACACATTTGTCTCTGCCCACTTTCCATGGTGCCTTTCCCAGGATAGGCTCAGGCTTTCTGAGCTGCAAGGCCCAGAAAGTAAGGGAGAGACCTATAGTCTAACGTCCCTGTATTCTCTTGTCATCTTGTTGGTCTAATTTCCATGCGTTAGGACAGCCACGTAGTCAGGGATTCTATTTGAATCACCCAGCCAGTCAACCCAGACAATCAATTACCACTACACCTCTTTTGTCAAAAGGCACATGCATTGAGCACGGATCTTCTTAACGCAGTGTGCACTCACACCAAGCTGCTATTACAGGTGGGAAGCTAAGCAAGAACCTCACTGTCCATAATGGGTCAGGTCAGTTAAAGCAGCCACTGGAAGGCTAGTCTCCCAACCCAGGACTCCAAAAAAACCTTACCTAACACACCATGTAGAAGCACTGGGTGCACCAATGGTCAGTAATGAACTCTACATTTAGAGTAATGAAAGTGGGGCTTCTACAGTTGAATCAAGGATCACACTGCTGCAGTTAGCACAGACACAGGCTAATATGAGCTAGCTGGGTGAGTTTGCATGGCGTTTGCAGGAATGGGAGCGACTGAGACCAAAGGTCACAGAGTCTTGGAGTAGAAGACAGTGTAGGATTAGCATAGGTCAAAGGAAAAGTCTATAGTGTTGAACAAAACATCGGATTCCAATGAGTTTCCTGTGACCCGAAGTCCAGGTGCGTGACTATTCAAATATAGAAGCCTGGTTCAGAAGGCTGTGGAAATGAGACATCAGCCTGAATGCCCACTCTAAACAGCCTCTGTGCTTAAGACGCGACCAGAGCTCTCTATTCTGTTTTGTTTGTAGTTTTAAAAAGTCATACCTTCTGTGTGTTGTTCATGTTCTTATGTTTCCAGTGGATAAAACAGGTCCTGGTATATAGGTAGTACACATCCTACAACATGTACACGAATGTAGAAGGGCCAGAGTTCGGATACCAAGGTAGAAAGAAGGATAAGTTCTGAACAGGGAGGAGTGGAGATATGCTTCAGAATGAAGGAGAGAGGGCCTCAGATTAAGTCAGGTGGCACATGAAGAGAAGATAACTAAGTATGAGTGACTGTTTCCAGGTTTAAGAGTTAATTGTGGCTGGGTGGTGGTGGCGCACGCCCTTAATCCCAGCACTTGGGAGGCAGAGGCAGGCGGATTTCTGAGTTCGAGGCCAGCCTGGTCTACAGAGTGAGCTCCAGGACAGCCAAGGGCTACACAGAGAAACCCTGTCTCGGAAAACCAAAAAAAAAAAAAAAAAAAAAAAAAAAAAGAGTTAATTGTATGGGCAGTGTAGATGGGCTAACACACTTTAGAGGATTCAGAGAGACATAACCACTGAGATAAAGCAAGAAGTTAGATACGACATTTTAAAACCTAAAGAAAGGGCTGGATCCATGGCTCAGTGGTTAAGAGAACTTACCATTCTTGCAGAAGACCCAAAGGTTTGGTTTCTGGCACTCACAACCATCCCTAACCCCAGTTCCCAAGAATCCAATACCCTGTTCTGACCTCCATAGGCAAAAGCTATATATGTGATATATGTGCATATATATAGTAGTTATGCAGTATGTATATATACACATGTGTTATATACATACATATGTGACAAGAGAATTAAACAGGAATGAAATTCCCTTCAAGATTTCCATTCGGCCACTTACAGGGAAGAGACTGAACTTCTTTGTGAATTATGTCATTGTATTTTTTTTTATTTGTATTGTTTTGCTTTCTTTTGTTTCTGTAGTGCCTTTAAAGAGAAACGATGGCTTCAGCAGTTAGAAATAGCAAGAGTCCTAGCCAGAAGGAGCATGGCTAACCTGACTATCAAAGGAGGTCCAGCGAAATGGGAAAACTACCCAGAAACTGTGCTTTGACAAGTCCCAGCAGCCCTGGTTTGAATAGAGATATGGCCAAAACAGAAGCTCTAGTTCCGATGGCAACATATTAATAATAGTTCTAATGCTACACGACTTCGACCCGATGAGGAGCAATGTTTAACAGAAGCCGTCTTGAACACTGCATTATACAAAACTCTCTAGAGAGCAGAACCTATAGAGTGAGTATGCATTAAAGAAGTTTATTGGATTGGTTTCCATGATGTAGTTTGGATAGTCCAACAACAGGCACCTTCACACTGAAGAACCGGGTGCCTGCTCAAACCAGGAGGCTGGACGATCCCACAGTTCCAACAAGCCGCCAAAGGTCTGAAGGATTCTTGGTCTTCCCTCCATATCAGCAACCAGAAGAAGATGGATTTTTTTTTTTTTTTCTATCAGAAAAGAAATGCAGCTGCAGCAGCAGCAACGGCAGGGGAAATCTTGGGGCACAAAGGCAAGCAGGCAAGAAGCAGAGGTTTCCCCTGGGACCTCCTTACAAGTAGCTGCTATGGTGATCTGAAAAAGAGCGGGGCGCATATATTTGAATGCTTAGGGTTTGTTGTTGTTGTTGATGATGATGTTTTGTTTGTTGAGGAAGTGCGTCACTGGGGGGTGGGCTTTGAGGTTTCAAATGCCCATGCCAGGCCCAGTCTCTCTCCCTACCTGTGCATTAGAACATAGCTCTCAGCTAGGGTACCTGGAATGCTCCTCGTCAGGATGATAACGGATTAAACCTCTGAAGCTGTACGCTAGCCTGCAACTAAATGCTTTTGTTCACAAGAGTCACCTTGTTCGTGGTGTCTCGTCACAGCAATAGGACAGTGACGAAGAGAGCTGCTAGTAGAAGATGCCATTTAAGGTGGACCTACTCACTTTTAAATAACCCAGTCAAGAAAACCCCTTCCACACATCCTCAGGGGCTAACTTTTGTCTAGATAGCCCCTCACAGGTAAGCTTTGGAGACTTATCTCTTAGTCAATTCCAGATACAGTCAAGTGGACATCCAAGGTTAACCCTCAGGAATATAGACATCTAAATGGCACTTAAATTTTTTTTTTTTTTTTGCACTTAAACTCTTAAATTTAGGACAGTATTGTTCTGATGTCAAAATTTAAGAATGTAGCCCCACCATTAGAGTCTCAGAAAGAACTCATAGGAAAACAAACAAAAGCTGACACCAGAAGTTGCCTATGGGGTTAGGAAGTTAAGGAGGATATAAGATTAAGAATTAAGGGGGCTGGAGAGATGGTTCAGTAGGTAAGAGCATTGACTGCTCTTCCAAAGGTACTGAGTTCAATTCCCAGCAACCACATAGTGGCTCACAACCATCTGTAATGGGATCTGATGCCCTCTTCTGGTGTGTCTGAAGACAGCTATAGTGCACTCACACATATAAAATAAATAGATCTTTAAAAAAAAAGAATGGGAGTTTAGAATTTTTATCATACTTTTTGCCTTTGTTTTTCATGAGTTTGGTTTAATTCTCTGGAGTTTAAAACTCATATAAATAAGCCGGGCGGTGGTGGCTCACGCCTTTAATCCCAGCACTTGGGAGGCAGAGGCAGGCAGATTTCTGAGTTCGAGGTCAGCCTGGTCTACAGAGTGAGTTCCAGGACAGCCAGGGCTACACAGAGAAACCCTGTCTCGAAAAACCAAAAATAAAACATAAAAAAAAAAAAAGTCATATAAATAAAGAAGTAATAAGATAACTTTTAAGGAGCTGGAGAGATAGCTCAGTGGTTAAGAGGTCCTGAGTTCAATTCTCAGAAACCACATGGTGGCTCACAACCATCTGTAATGGGATTTGATGCCCCCTTCTGGTGTGTTTGAAGACAGCGACAGTATACTTATGTACATAAAATAAATAATTTTTTAAAAAAAATAACTTTTAAATAAAACTCTGTATAACAAGTTCCCTGAAAGTTACCAAAAGCTCCTAGATTTAGATGTTTTAACTTCTGCTGGAGTATCTCTTGCCATTATTTTTTTTTAAACTGAAGTAAAGCTTACATACAATGTGCCACATGGATATTGTATATAACAGGTAGTGGATCTACCAAGCATGTGTCTGTGTAAAGGACACCCCAGTCAACATGTAGAGCAGCTGAGTTACCCGTAGGACTCTGGTTAAACTGTAACTAAATCTCAGCCTTGAAGGACAATGCTGTTTGGACCTTAGTTCTAGACAGAAGATTTGCAAAGCACTTGGAACACTATTGTTTACTTGCGATCTCTTTGTCTGTGATTAATTTACATTGCTGCATTTATCAATGGCACTTTTGTTGGGGCTTTGTTTGTTTTTATGGGGCATGATTTAATATGCAGTACTGGTTGGCCTGGAACTAGTTTTGTAGAACAAATTATTCAAAAAGCTGTGGCAATCCTCCTGCCTCAGCCTCCCAAGTGCTAGGAATTATAGGCATGAGCAGCTACACTCCACCCAGTACTAGATTTTTTTTTTATTACTTCCTTAGTAGTTAGAATTCTGTTCGTGGATGTATCATATTATCTATTGACATGCATAGAAATTTAGACTTTCACCATTTCTGTGATATTATAAATAAAACATTTTTTATGAATAAAACATTTATGGATAGTATTGTCAGAGTGTTTTTCTGGATATCTGTTTTCTGTGTTTTGGGGGGATAAATACCGAGGAATGAAACTATTTGATAGAAAGTGAGTACAAAATTAGCATTGAAAGAAATAGTCTAAGAGTTTTTTCTGTGCCACCACAACAGAAAAGAGATCTCATTTAACATGGTTCCCTAATACTTGCTTCAAGGCCTAACAAACAAGTTCAAAGCAGCTGGCCAGAGGCCTTCTGCCCTCCTCAGAAATCACAGGTAGGAAAGAAGAAGTTCTCCCAGTGCTAGCCTCTGGTGGTCTTCACAACCCTTGACAGGAGAAGGCAGCAGCAGTTGGACCCAATGGCAGGTGGTAGCCTCTACTGTCACATCTCATGTGCAGATTTCTGATAGTAACACTCTAAACCTTACAAGTGTTATGATCCCTGGGCAGGCCTTAGGAGTTGGAATAGACCTTGAACAAACACGGTCAGACTCTGACTAAGGAACTTTTCTCCCCTAAAGCTTGCTGAGATTCCCCTGCCACTATGCTGAAACTCCAACCTCTTGTCAGACATGGTAGGGCAAGGCTTTAATCCCAGCATTAAGGAGGCAGAGGCAGGCAGACCTCTGAGTTCAAGGCCAGCCTTTCTACAGAGCAAGTTCCAGGACAGCCAGGGCTATGAAGAGAGACCCTATCTCAGAAAACCATAAAAACAAACAAAACAAAACCCTCCAGTTCTTCCCCACTTACTGCCATTGCCAGACTCTTTTGCCCACTCTGCCCTTGCATCCTGATATCCAGGCAAGGCAGTTTCTACATGTAAACAAGCCTGTCTAGATAAACAATTCCAGGAGGGAGGAAACTACAGGCTTGCATGTAGCCCTAGCAGTTGCATTCCCAAACTGCCTATATAAGTCCAAAGCATCCCCTTTTTCTTTTTGAAGACAATCCCTTCATCCTGTGCCTGTCCTCACTGTTTGAAATACAGAGTTCCATCTGTTGAGGTCAGACTGGTCTGCTTTCTGCCTCTTTAAGCTGCCTCAGAAATCTAACATTAGGTAGTGTAATCCTTACTTCCACAAGGCTTGTGGCTCTTGTACAGCACCAAGACCCTTGGTGCTACAAGGATTACAGCTTTTATAGGTGTTTAAAGAAAAATCAAGATTCCTTAGTCTTGGGCAGTAGCCAGCACTGAAGATTCTAAATAGGCAGGTATTCAATTCCTTACCCCTTGGTGATAGCCAATTTTGCAGCTCCTGGGGCCAGGGTATTTGAAAACATCAGCTGCCTAGAACTCAAGAACTCTTCCAGCAACCAAAGCCTGCAGCTACTCTTTGATTATTCTAAAATAACATTTTATTATGTTGGAAAGAGACAGAGTGCGAGAGAGGGAGAGGGAGGGGGAGTGTGTTTATATGTGAACACATGCTTCAGTGTACTTTGGCAAGTCAGAGAACAACTCATAGGAGTTGGTTTTCTCTTCTACCATGAGGGTCCCAGGGGGTGAACTTCAACCTTCGCAGCAAGCAGCTTTTACCCACTGAGCCATCATCTTACCCAGCCAGTCTGTTCAATTCTTTACAGTCTTCTATCCCTCTTCAGTTCCTAAGGGACTGGCTATCTTACCACTCTTGCCTCTCAGTTCTCAAGGATCAGGCTGTGCTGTCACTTCTATGGCTTGATGTTCAGGATGTTCAGCTGTTGTGGCTGCTGCCACTTGGCTGCTTTTACCATTGCTGCTACAGCACTGTATCTGCTTCTAGAAGCGGGCAAGAAAAGGCCACTAGAGAGAAGCCTTTTATTGGGTCCAAAGTTGTAGCAGCAAGGGATACAGCGCGTAGGGTGTGTCTATCCCTACCCGCTCACCAACGGATCGGCCAGGTTCTAAATCTGAAGAAATGGTGTTTGCACCATTGGAGGAAGCAAACCTCACATGAAAATGAAGGTATGTGTGATCAGCATCTTCCCTTTTATACCAAGCGTAGCAGTTCTTTGGCTGAGCAGCCGGCAAGTGCTTCCTTTCTTGCCTAAGTGGAAATTGTTCACAGGCTTATTTAGGGATCATGAAAGCTTGTGATAACACAAAGTCCTACAGAAACTGTTCAAAACCACCCTAGTTGGGGTTGTATCTTCAGAAACCACTTCAAACACCTGTGCTCATAGTGTAGTTTCTTCAAGGTATTTGTGGAGTGTACAAAATAGCACATACATACATACATATATGTATATATCTGTATGTGTATATATGTGTATGGGTATATGTGTGTATGGGTATATGTGTGTGTGTGTCTATGTATGTGTATGTATTCACACACACACACGTATATATATATGTACATACACATACTTACATATGAGGGTGTTGCATCCCCTACAACTTGAGTTAATGATGGTTGAGAGACACCATGTGAGTGCTGGAACTGAACCTGGGTCCTCTGCAAGAGCAACAAGAGATCTTAACGACTGAGCCATCTCTTTAGCACCACGTATTACACTTTTGCAGGATGGTTCATGAATGAGTGAATGGAAGACTTGTGCCTTCAACTCTTTTTACCAGCGTTCACTGCCTCCCTTCACTCCTATAGAATGAACCCCAGGACACCACGCTCATAGGACTGCCAGAAACCGGAACCCAAAGCGTGGGCAGAACCGCGACGCCGGAGCTGCTTTTTCCCTGCACAGAGGTCGGAAGTGGTGAGGGCGGGACCGGCGCCCAGCGTCAAAGTCAGGAGACCTGCTAAGATGCTGCTGGATTTGTCCGAGGAGCACAAGGAGCACCTGGCCTTCCTGCCGCAAGTGGACACCGCGGGTAAGGGAGTGCGGGGGTGCTGGCGGCGGGGACAGTCCGGGGGAACAGCCCGGCACTCACGGCCTGCTGACTTCCGTTGCAGTGGTCGCCGAGTTCGGGAGGATCGCGGTGGAGTTCCTCCGACGGGGATCAAACCCGAAGATCTACGAAGGCGCCGCCAGTAAGAAAGGGGAGAGGACAGGCTCCGTCTGTTGAGCTGGAAAGTGCTGCCCATTCTCTTTCTCCGCAGGAGCCTTTGCAAGTCCTAGGGTCTTGTTCCCACTGCAGCCCTTTTAAAAAGCTCGCAGAGCAGTCAGTCAAAGCGCAAAGTCTGCAAGTAGCTGCGTGATTTTTAAAGCCAGTACGAAACAAATATCTTCATATTTAAAATACCATCTGCCTTTCAGAAATACGATGGTGCTTAATAAAATCCTGCGTGCTGAAGGAGCGGAGCTGTCATTGAAGTGTTGAGTAAACACTTGCTGCCCAAGAAACTGCTTTTGCTAAGCTGGAGGAGAGTGGAGGGGGGGGGGGCGAGATTAAGAACATTTCTGTTGACTTTTCCTTCTGCCTGACTTGTAGGGGCTTCGTGTGTTCACAGGTTTGTGTTTTGTTATGCTTGCTTGGAGGGAAATATCCAAGGCCTCTCTCTGTTAGTGGAGTGGATGGAGAAGGCATAGTACTCTCCACTTAACTCATTTCCACCGCACTGTTTGAAAACGTAGAGTCATGGAACGCGTTTATTTTTAAACAAATGGACAATCTGTTCATGTCTCCCCCACCCCTTAGGAAAACTCAATGTGAGTAGTGATACTATCCAGCATGGTGTGGAAGGACTAACATATCTCCTCACTGAGAGCTCAAAGCTCATGGTAAGGCTTCTGAGAACTTTGTATTACCCAGATCCTTTCAAACAGGCACCTATTAACAATATTACTAACTTATAATCGAATTTGTGCAGTATACCAAAACAGTGTTACTGGCCTTATCTAATATGAATACCTCTTGCTAGTTTAAATTATAATTGTCTCTATTTCTGTATCATATGCCATCACCCATGTATCCCAGGAGAGGGGAGAATGAAATGTTGCATTTAAAAAAAAAAAAAATGTATCAGCAAGCTGGGCAGTGGTGGCGCACACCTTTAATCCTAGCACTTGGGAGGCAGAGGCAGGCGATTTCTGAGTTTGAGGACAGCCAGGGCTACACAGAGAAACCCTATCTCGAAAAACAAAACAAAACAAAAATGTAGCAGCAGTCAGTATCTGGCTTGATGGAAAAATAGTAAATAAAATTAGGCGTCTTAATTTCTTTCCTATTTTAATAAGGTTATTTTGTATATTTGTATGTTTTGAATTTCAGAATGGTGGGCAATGATTGTAACTATAAGGAATATTCTAGACAGAATTAGAGGTTATAATGTACTTTTGTGTGTAGAAATGGTTTAGCATTTACTGGACAAAGATAAATTCCAGTGTTCTGTTGAACTCAATTTATCTTTAGATTTCTGAATTGGATTTCCAAGACTCTGTTTTTGTTCTGGGATTCTCTGAAGAACTGAACAAATTATTACTTCAGCTCTACCTGGATAACAGAAAGGAGATCAGAACTATTCTGAATGAGTTAGCACCCCGTCTTCCCAGTTACCATAGTCTTGAGTGGCGACTAGATGTACAGGTATGGCTTTTCTTTTTTAAAATTGGACATAGACTGTGCTCAGTTATTTACCAACTTAACCAAGCTTGGGTGTGAAAACAAAAATGGAAATCTCAGCTTTGCGCCGTGGCAGTATTGTGGCCAATGAGGTTTATCCGAGGAGCGATTATTGCTAATTGAAAACAAAAATGTAAATCTTAATGGTCATTTTTTGATCATTTCACAAGCAGCTCATTTCCTTTTATTTCTAATATGATTTACCGAGTTTAGTTTGCAAAGGTTTTTAATTTGTTTTTATTACGTGTATTTGCTTAGTGTATGTGTACATGAATGTCACTTGTGCAGAGGTCAGAGGGCAACTTTCAGAAGTTTGTCCTAAGGAATTGAACTCATGCATAGCAGCAAGTGCCTTAACACGTTGAACCATCCCAAAGACCCTAATTTGCAAAGTTTTTAAGAAATCATTTTAGAAAAAACAGACTTGGGCTGGAGAGATGGCTCAGTGGTTAAGAGCACCGATTGCTCTTCCAGAGGTCCTGAGTTCAAATCCCAGCAACCACATGATGGCTCACGACCATCTATAATTAGATCTGATGCCCTCTTCTGGTGTGTCTGAAGACACTAAAGTGTACTTATAATAAATAAATAAATAAATCTTTTTTTTAAAAAAAGGAAAAACAGACTTGCTTGTTTTGCTTTGTTTTTTGGCAATGCTTAGTTTAATAAAAACATTTCTCTTTAAATTCACACAAGGAAAAGTGTGCAAGTCAGTGTACTCAATAAATATCACATAGTCACATACTCAGAATAGATGTGACTGTGACCAGGACCCCAGAGATATCGTTTTCTTTTTCTTTTTTTACCTCCTACTAGAGATGCTTCCTTCCCTCCTTTCCAAAGGTAACCAGCATCCGAAGATTTTAACACAGCTTATTTTTTTAACCCATTTTAGCTGTGTACATATGCAGTGCTTGAGGCAACCCTCATCTGAGGTAGAGCGTTCATTCCCCTAGTGTGTGTGAAGCCCAGGCTTCACTCTGTAGCACCAGAACACAAAAAAATCTTTGGTGTCTGGCTTCTTTTGTAAAACACTGTTTTTGAAAAGATTTGTCATTTAGCTATTTTGAAAGACTCATCAATCCAGGATCCAGGCCCAATACAAACCCCTAGTCTCAGTTACTTGAGAGGCTGAAGCAGAGGGGCCACTAGCCCAGGGGTTTGAGACCAGTCTGGGTAACAGGTGTGAGATACTTTTTCAGCTAGAAAGATGTTACCTATTGTCTGGTTAAGGTTGTTAAAATAGTTAGTAGTTAGGATAGTTGTAAAACAAACTTTTATAGGTGAAAAAATACAGGCTCTTTAATAAAATAGCAACTGAGTGTTTCCAAAGGTTTATACCTTGTGGTCTATCTATGCTCACATTAACTGAAATAATTGTTTTAACAAAACATACATTTCTGAATAAAAGTTGACATAGAAAACAAGGATCTATATTTTTGAGAGAAGAGAGAACCTAGGTTTTAAAGGCTCATAGGAATTCAGGGATTGAAATCAGAGATAGGTTGTATAACAATATACTAGTTCTCTGACTTATGGAATCTGATGTTAGTGCCCCATCTGATTCTGATGATAATAGTGTAAAGTTTGGCCTGGAGAGCAGAAATTTTAAAATCTCCCTTTTAATCCAGAGATTGCTAATAGGAATCAAAGTTTGTGAGCCGTTATCATGGAGAAGTCTTTGTGATTTGAAATAAGGAAGCCAAAATAGGTTATAGAAATTTGGTAAGAATTTAAATAGGAAGTCCTTGTAAATTCTTTGATAAACATGTGGCATTGAAGCAGTTGTTTTAAAAAATTAATTTGGCATCCTTGGATGAATCAGAACAAAAGTGGGAATTTAGAAATATAAAGAACGTAAGCATTTATAATCATATACCTTTTTTATCTTACTAGTATCTTTTTACTCTTTTTCTTACCTTTTTAAATTACAGTATTTTTTTTATTCATTCATTCATTTTTTTTTTCTGGGACAGGGTTTCTCTGTGTAGTCCTGACTGTCATGAAATTCTCTCTGTAGACCAAGCAGACATTGAACTCAGAGATCCACCTACTTCCGCCTCTTGAGTACTGAGTTTAAAGCTATTTACCACCACTGCCTGCCTTAAATTACAGTTTGAATTAGGACTCAGCATCATGGCCACATCTGACTTGTTACTTCTCTCTATATAAAGTTTAGTTGGTATAGCGATGTTTGTTTGCATATAGTGGCTGCTCTTAAAATACAAAGACAGAACTGAGTCATTGTACCAGAAACTACATGATGTCCACAGCCTAAAATATTTGTTATCTGGCTACTTACAGAAAATAAAATTACCAACCTCTGCTTTATTTTTTATTTAATTGAATGAATATATTTATTTATATTTGGCTCTTTGAGACAGGGTCCCCTGTGTAGCATTGGCTGGCCTAGAACTTGCTATGTAGACCATACTGACTTTGAACTTGTAATGTGTGCCCTTTTACCCTGTCTAAGGAATCTTTCCGTACCATAAGGTTTCATTTACAATCTTGTTGTTTTTCTTTCCAACTGTTTTAAAGTTTACTTTTCATTTTGACATTTGTGATTCATCTAAAATTTGATTTTTTTAAACATGGTATAGTGTATTTTAAGTGTTATCTATGCAGCGTAATTATTATTTACCGTGCACTTTTTGTGTTTTCCAAGCTTGCAAGCAGAAGTCTCCGGCAACAAATTAAACCAGCAGTGACTCTCAAGCTGCACCTCGATCAGAATGGCGACCACGGCACTCATATTTTGCAGACAGACCCAGCTACCCTGCTTCATTTGGCTCAGCAGCTGGAGCAGGCCTTAGAGGAAATGAAAACAAACCACTGCAGGAGAGTAGTCCGCAGCATCAAGTAGCTCTGAGGTTCACCGCCAGTTGGCAGCACAGGACTGGCCGTGGTGCATCTGGGTTTCATGGTGTTTCTTTTCCTGCTCAGGATGTTGAACCCTTGATCAGAAGCTGAACTACAGTTCCTTTTTGGTGCTTAGTACAGTCAGCTTCCTGACAGGTTGAAAAGCATTTTTTATTTTACATGTGTAAATAGGATGGACCAACTAAAATGAGTCAATACTGTTCCTGGTTTCTGTGTATATGTGACTCTTCTGACTTGATATTTTTTATCTACTTTATTTCCTTTGTCATTGATAAAAATTTGAAAATAAAAAACTGGAAGTGATTCTCTCTCTCTCTCCCTCCTCTCTTTCCACTACTGCCCCCTCTCTCCCTCTCAATTAAACCTCTTACACGTGAAAAAAAAAATGGAAGTGAGGAAAAGCTATACATTCTCAAAACCTGCCCCAGTGACATATTTCCTCCATCAAAGTTCACAGCATCTCCAAACACTGCCAGCTAGGGGCCAAGTGTTCAAACACATGAGCCTATGGGAGACATTCTACCAGTAATGTACTGGTTTTCTGATTTGAGTTTGTCACTTTTCTCTTTTCTGTTTTTTTTAATTCAATGAATATTTGAATTCCTTTAAGATACAACTTAGGATGAGCATGCCTTCCACAGTTAATACATGGTTTTGTATGGTTTCATTATTGATTTGCTTATTTGAATATGTAAAGCTTTCCTTGCTAATATCAACTACTCAGGCAGTTTTTAGGAGGACAGATATAATCGATAACACATCAATACCCATGCATTTGAAACTTCAGACTGATATTTACAACAACTTCTCCATATCTTTGCCATGGTTTTTCTCAGACATTTTTTGTCAACATGTTTAAGCCAGAAATAATCATATACGTTTCATAATTTGATCTCATCCACCTCCTTTTTTTATATAAACCAATCTAGTTCAGGCATTATTCCATAATTTGTAAGCCAAAATTTCTTTGTCATTATGTCTACTTCAAGATTCCTCCCATAAAAACTGTTCCTGTTCACATCTAAGTATATCCTGAAATCTCTCATTCCTGTGTACCAGTTCTCCATCATTTATAAGAATTTTTACTAAATCTTCATGCCTCCCAATGTGACAGAAAGTAGAAGTTTTTTTTTTTCAAATAGTATCTAAGGTAATAAATGATTGTCCTGAAGGCACTTAATAAATGTTCATTAAATTACTATAAATGTCAAGGGGAAATTGTCTTGAGTATAATGCTACCATAACTTAAATCCTTATTGTATATGTATTTAATTTAATCATTTGTGACAAAGAGGTAGTAGCCTACTTAGGAAGCAAAATATATACTGACAAATATAAATATTTTTAGAAAAATTAGCCTCAATGCACACACACACATACACTTACACATTAATATTAGTTGTACTTCGAGCTCTGCCTTCCCAAGCTAAGGTATTTCAGTTTTTACAACTATCCTTCATAGATGTAAAACATTTCTATGCTTTCATAGTCATATGATTTCTTGTGGTCTTAATTTCTTATCCTCTACTCTTGCAAAAAAAATATTCATTTTATCAACTTGGTTAGTTTTATAAGTCAATTTCAAACAGTCATGCAATTATGCAATGAAAAATACTTCATAATTAGATCATAATTAGATCAGCCTGGTTATCTGTACCCTTAAAAGTAAGCCATGAGATGCATTTATGATACGATTAAGTGGATCTGAGTACTTTCAAATAAGAATAAAGCTATAGACATGCATTAGATTTTAAAGATTTATTATTTTAAACAAGTAAAATACTTTGGTATAAGTTAGCTAGAAGTGTACGAAAACATAAGTATGCACACATATAC
Source organism: Montemys delectorum (assembly GCA_019843815.1). NCBI lineage: Eukaryota > Metazoa > Chordata > Mammalia > Rodentia > Muridae > Montemys > Montemys delectorum. The sequence continues at coordinate 64,240 of JADRCD010212207.1, read as the reverse complement.
ATTCATATACATATGTTGGAGTAGAGTTATTTAAACCCATGGTTCCAACTTTATTAAAATAGCTTATAGACATATCATCTTTTATAAGAATTATTAAAATTTCCTATTTCAATTAAAAATCTTAAGTCATTAAGTTTTTTGATGTCTTTATAAATGCCTTTTTGGTTTTTAAAGTCTAACTTCAATTTACAGAAAGAAAAATCATTTGTTTAAACTTCCTGATTTTGATTAAAATAATAAGTGATTGAAGTAGAAAACATGTTTCAAATGCCATCTAACATTACCCAACAAATTAGAGTACTAATGCCCATCTTAGTGAAAATCTCGTTTTCTTTTTCTTTTTCTTTTTTTTTTTCTTTTTGACTTGAGTGGGACTTTATGCTCAGCCCACAGAGAACAGGTTACATTCATTTAAGAAGTTGTGTGTGTATTAAGATGGTCTATCCATAAAGTCATTCACCAACTGTTTCAGTGAACAATAGTTCTGCTTGGAGGGTGGCACAGATATTAGATGAGGGTAAGAATCTGGTTCCCTGACTGTGATGATTTGGAAAAGCATTCATCTCAGAGAAAGTAACTTATAAAATTCTCTTCTTCAAACTTGATACAATAGTTACAAACGTCAAGCAAAGCATTCAGTCTCACTCTTTGTTGTTCTCTTACAAGCCACCTCCCAATTGTCTATGTTTCTTTCGGCTGTATAACTACTTTTGAAATATGTAAGCTGTTATGAAAATCATAGTATAGTATAAAAACATGAAATAGACAATACTACTAATAGAGAGGCTGAGATAGGAGAAGCAAGATTCCAAGACCATTATGTGGTACACAGCAAGAAACTGTCACATACAAACAAGCAGAAAGTGTATATGGATTGTATGATATTGGATTTATTTCTCCAATTAACAAATTAGAGGGCTGGAGAGATGGCTCAGCAGGTAAGAGCACCAACTGCTCTTTGGATAGGCCCTGAGTTCAAATCCCAGCAACCACATGGTGGCTCACAACCACCCGTAATGAGATCTGACCCCCTCTTCTGGTGTGTCTGAAGTCAGCTACAGTGTACTTACATATAATAATAAATAAATCTTAAAAAAAAAGCTCCTAAATTTAAAAAAAAAAAAAACCAAAACAAAAAAAAAAACAAATTAGAGAGACCATTGGATGACACTCAACAAATTTCTAATTCCTCATGTTTTTGGATTTCCATTTATTAGGATATGTTGGCAATATTAATTTTAATATTAAGATATTAAGAAAAAGTAATTGCTACTTCCTGTTGTTTTTGTTGTAAGAGGTGGAATTAGGTTTGTGAGGGTTTGTTGAAAGATTACTTTCTTGCTTCTTCTAGAGTGTAGTTTTGCTCCTTATGTTGATGTTTTCCATCTATTATCCTTTGTAGGGCTGGATTTGTGGAAAGATATTGTGTAAATTTTGTTTTGTCATGGAATATTTTGTTTTCTCCATCTATGGTAATTGAGAGTTTTGCTGGGTATAGTAGCTGGGCTGGCATTTGTGTTCTCTTAGGGTCTGTATGACATCTGCCCAGGATCTTCTAGCTTTCATAGTCTCTGGTGAGAAGTCTGGTGTAATTCTGATAGGCCTGCCTTTTTATGTTACTTGACTTTTTTCCCTTACTGCTTTTAAAATTCTTTCTTTGTTTAGTGCATTTGGTATTTTTATTATTATTGACAGGAGGAATTTCTTTTCTCGTCCAGTCTATTTGGAGTTCTATAGGCTTCTTGTATGTTCATGGACATCTCTTTCTTTATGTTAGGGAAATTTTCTTCTATAATTTTGTTGAAGATATTTACTGGCTCATTACCTTGGGAGTCTTCACTCTCTTCTATACCTATTATCCTTAGGTTTGGTCTTCTCATTGTGTCCTGGATTTCCTGGATGTTTTGGGTTAGGAGCTTTTTTTTGCATTTTCTTTGACTGTTGTGTCAATGTTTTCTATGGCATCTTCTGCCCCTGTGATTCTCTCTTTTATCCCTTGTATTCTGTTGGTGATGCTTGCATCTATGACTCATGATTTCGTTCCTAGGTTTTGTATCACCAGGGTTGTCTCTCTTTCTGATTTCTTTATTGTTTCTATTTCCATTTTTAGATTCTGGATGGTTTTGTTCATTTCCTTCACCTGTTTGATTGTGTTTTCCTGTAGTTCTTTAAGGGATTTTTGTGTTTCCTCTTTAAGAGTTTCTAGCTGTTTACCTGTGTCCTCCTGTATTTCTTTGAGAGTGCTATTTATGTCTTTCTTAAAGTCCTGTATCATCATCATTAGAAATGATTTTAGATCTGCAACTTGCTTTAAGGGTGTAATGGTGTGGCTAGGACTTGCTATGGTGAGAGAATTGGGTTCTGATGATGCCAAGTAACCTTGGTTTGTGTTGCTTATATTCTTAAGCTTGCCCCTCACCATCAGATTATCTCTAGTGCTATCTGCCCTTGCTAAATCTGACTGGAGCCTGTCCTTCCTGTGATCCTGGTTGTGTCAGAAGTCCTCAGAGTCAAGCTGTCTCTGTGATCCTGTGATTCTGGGATCCTATGATCTTGAGCTTGTTAGAGCACCTGGGAGTAGAGCTTCCTCTTGGTGTTGTGGGACTAGCTGCTGAGTTTGTGCGCAAGGTCTGCTCAGGGTACTGGTTGGCCCAGACAGACAGGAAGCAACCCAAGCCACTGGGCTGGTGGAGTTCCTGTGTGTCTGGGTCCTGCTGGTCCCATTTACTCCCAGTGTCAGGATAGATGTTGTATCCTCCTCACCTCTGATCCTGGGCATGTTAGAGCACCTGGGAGTAGAGTTTCCTCTGGGTGTTGTGGGACTGGCTGCTGAGTTTGCGCCCAAGGTCTGCCCAGGGCACCAGCCTGCCCTGAAAATCTCTATTTTCTGTAGAAAATAAAATACATGCAAATGATTCTATAAAAATAGATTACTATGCAAGTACCTTGAGGGTTTTTTGTTTGTTTTTTGTTTTGTTTTTTCCTGAGATAAGTTTTCTCTGTGTAGTTCTAGATGTCCTAGAGTGTGCTTTGTAGACCAGGCTAACCTCAAACTTAGAGATATGTCTACCTCTATTTCCCAAATTCCAGGATGGAAGCCATGTGTCACTATGCTAGGCAATAACTAATCTTTTGATAGATTGTTATTCTACATGATGGATGCTAATACAGATGCATTTGTCTTCATAAAATGGCTATTCAAAATGAGGATAAACTTTTATTTGTAATTCTGAGTATTAATATTTTAGTTACTGTTTCTTTAAGATATACATCTAATGTTTCATTGTATATCAATCTATGAAAAAAGATTTATTTATTTTATTTATATGAGTACACTGTAGTTGTCTTCAGACACCCCAGAAGAGGGCATCAAATCCCATTACAGATGGTTGTGAGCCACCATGTGGTTGCTGGGAATTGAACCTGGAACTTCTGGAAAAACAATCAGTGCTCTTAACCGCTGAGCCATCTCTCTAGCCTAGAAATTTTTTAATAATATCTAAACAAAGGAAAAGCAAGGTGGGGGACTAAGTATGTATAATATATAGATACTTGAAAAGTTGAATAAACCTGCTTTTTCATCTTTCCAAGATCTCCCACGAAGAACAGCAGTGATACACTATACACTAAGATGTGCATTTAATGATTTGTATGTTTGTTGACTGATTTGTTTAGTTTTTCTGAGACAGGATCTTCTTGTGTCACCTAAGGTGGCTTTACACATTTCTTCCTGCTTCTGCCTCAGGAGCACGGCAGGTTACATATCACCAGCTGTAACTGTTTGCCAAAGAATTCAACTTGAGTCTTCTGGATGCCATCCATCCATAGTCTGCAGTCCATAATGGAACCCTATCAAAAAAAAAAACAATTTTATTTTTCTTAAATAGACTTAAAGTACAAAGAAACAACTACAAATGCCTACATTAATAGGCACTCTAAAATTGGTTTTCAGGCAGGCATAGTGGTGACCACCTTTAATCCCAGCACTTGGGAAGCAGAGACCCATGGATTCCTGAGTTCGAAGCCAACTTGATCTATGCAATAAGTTCCAGGACAGCCAGGGCTACACAGAGAAACCCTGTCTTGAAAAAATAAAATAGCATAAAGTAAACTTGGTTTTCAGTTAGATCATTGCCATTCTAAACCCAAGCAACTCTTTATATGATGAATTATTTAACTAATTTTTAACATAAATTGTGGTTTTTATATCATAAATATTGCTAACTACATGGCTGTTGAACCGACAGCCTATGCTTTTTGCTTGATTTTTAAATCACTGTATTTTAGTGTAGGGAGTGACGTCCCAAGGGGATGCGTTGACAGAGTGGTGGCAATGTTAAGAACTCCAACCCCTCAGCCCCCATGAAAATGGAAAAGCCTTCTTCGTGTGTGGCTCTCAGAGGGGTGGTAAAGCCTTCCTGTGGTCTGTGTGAAATGATGATGTGTAGAGGAAATGCCCACCATAGTTTTCTTCCCTCAGCTTTTTGTGGCCTAGAGGCTGCTCCTGGACACAGACAGTTCCTACTGAGGAGCCAAATAAACTGCTCTTTTGTTCTGCTGTATAGGATACCCTGGCTTCCCTTCCTGTCCAGCTGTCTGTGACACCTCCATCTCTCTGCTCAACTGTAACACAACAAACACGCTGCTCTTCTGGGGTATTGTGGTCTCTCCATTTGAGAGCATAGACCACCCGATTCCAGGCTGTCTGTGTTCAAGTGTCCACCATTAAGTCCTTCATCAGCCCTACTCGGGCTTCTGGGATGCAAGCCAAAGGAGACTAGACTGTTTCTTTCATTTTTGTATGTAATAGAATAGTTTGCCCAGGATAGCTACACGGATAAAACAACAGAACCAACCATATGAAGCTTATATCTCTCCCCCACCCCTCGTTATTTTCTTAAAGGTATACTTCACTTATTTTTGGTATGTATACATGGTGGCGGGCGGCGGGTGGGGGAGGTGGATTCGGAACAATTTGAAACCTTTTTAACTTCTTTTTAGACAGAGTACAGACAGGTTCAGTTTTGTTAGTCATTTATTATATGCTTGGAGTGGTCCTTGCGTGTGGAATGAAGGATGGTTTTCTGGTTTGGTGTGTTTAGCTCATTTCATCCTGCAGAGCTGTCTCACCTAAAGCTCCTTAGGTTGCAGCACAGACTTCCCTAAGTGGGTGTTCTGGACGAAAGGAATGCTTGCACCCTATCTGTTGACAGTGCTTCCCAGCAACCCGCTCTGCAGTCCAGAAGGCAGGGCAGAGCTGTGTAGTGCGTTCGCTCCAGTGGCCAGAGCCTTGGAGTGTTCCGAGGAACACAGATCCCTGCAGAGTGCTCGGCAGGACGCGCTGGTGCCTGGCAAGGCAGAGAGTGTCCTTATGCCTTTTCCAGTGAAGTGGGGTTCCCTAAGGTAACGAGAGGTGTGATGGGAAAAGCAAACTGAGTTAGTTCCCTTTCACCTGCATGCCGATGTGGTGACTGTCAGAAATCCAATGCAGAGTACGTGCGTGTGGTTATAAAGGAATGTGCTTAGTTCACAGAATAAAAGGGCTTCTCGGGGAACTCAGAAACTAAATCCAGAGATGAAAATTCAGAGAGCGAGGGAAAGAAAATCCAGAGTAACAGAATTTCACCGAAGCACGTATAGGTGGTTAGAATATGGGTCGGGGGGGGGGGGGGCATGCGCTGAAAATAGTATAGTTTTCCTTCAAATTAAAAGAAAAAGAAAAGAAATCCTTCAAAGTCAGCTTGCTTGAAATGCTGTAACATAATAAAAATGCTACAAAACAAGAGCTCAGGGAAGGTTGTGAATTGTCGCTCTGCTCTCCTTCATCTGTTAGATCTGTGTTTGTTTGTTGAGACAGGGACTCACTACGTATTCCTGGCTGGCTCATAGCTCAGGCTGTTCTCAAACTCAGAGAACTGCTTGCTTCTGCCTTCTGAGTGCTGAGATAATGGTGCGCACTTAACTGTTTGTTACAGTTTTGTCCTTTTTTTTTTTTTTTTTTAAATGAGAGTGGGTCTCACTATCTAGCTTGGAGCTCACTCTGTAGACCAGGCTGGCCTTGCACTCACAGAGATCTACCTTGTTTCTGTCTCTTGAGTGCCGGGACTAAAGGAGTGTGCACTACGTGGTTCAGCTTGTTTGTTAGTCTTTGAAGACTGGGCCTCACTCACTCTGTTACCCAGGCTGCCCTCAAATTTAGTGTGATGCTATTCCTGGTTGTCAGTTCAACCACATCTGTAATTAACTAAAATCTGAAGGGGTTGCTCCTGTGAAGGACTTTTTTTTTCTTAATAAAATTATTTGAAGTGGGATAAATTATTTAATCCAGATACTTTGAAGTGACAAGAAATACCTTCAGTCCAGATCTTTTGAGGTTGGAAGATCCACCTTTCATCTGGGCCACCCCTTCTGATGGCAACCTATATGAAGAACATGGAAGAAGGAAGCTTGCTCTCGCTTTTGCCTGCTTGCCCTCACTATCGATGGCAAGTCCAGTCCTTCACTGGCTTTAGAGCCTACTTCTTCAGAATTCTGGTGTATACCAAAGACCAGCTGACACATCCAACTTCGTGAACTGAACAACTATTGGACTTTTTGGACCTTCTGTTAGTAGACAGCCATTGCTGGACTACCTGGACCACAGCCTGCAACCCACTCTAATAAGTACCCTTTTTACATATATACATATACATACATATGTATATATGTATATGTCCTCTTCTAACCTCTATGGGCATTCGTACACGTAAGGCAGGCATAATGCACACAGCTTTAATCTCATCATTACAAAAAACAGACAGATCTCTGTGAGTTCCATGTCAGCTACAGAGGGGTACCTTGTTTAAAAAAAAAGCAAGTCACTACATAAAAAATGATTATTTGTAATTTATGATTTTATAAGGTTATGTGTATAAACATTTTCCTACACACCACTTGTGTGCCTGGTGCCCATGTAGGCTATAAGAGGGTAACAGCTCTCCCGGTAATGAAGTTCCAGACAGTTGTGAGCCAACATGTGGGTACTGGGAAAAGAACTCAGGTTGTCTGGAAGAGCAGCCTGCTTTTTAATGGCTGGACCATTTTTCTAGCACTTTTTTTTTTTTAAAAAAAAAAAAAAGATTTATTTATTTATTTTATTATATGAGTACACGGTAGTTGTACAGATGGTTGTGAGCCTTCATGTGGTTGTTGGGAATTGAATTTTTAGGACCTCTGCTTGCTCCGGTCAACCCTGCTCGCTCAGTCCCTGCTTGCTCCAACCCAAAGATTTATTTATTATTATAAATAAGTACACTGTAGCTGTCTTCAGACGCACCAGAAGAGGACATCAGCTCTCATTACGGGTAGTTGTGAGCCAACATGTAGTTGCTGGGATTTTAACTCAGGACCTTCAGAAGAGCAGTCAGTGCTCTTACCCACTGAGCCATCTCGCCAGCTCCCTCTCGGTCTTAAAATAGTGATTCTGCATAATCAGTATAATTAAAGCCTTTCATACATTTCATTACAGTTTTATTTATTTCAGAGGGCATTGCTACAGTGCATATTTGGAGGTCAGAGGACAATCTTGGAGGGATGGGTTTTCTCCTTGTTTTTTTTTTTTATTGGAGTGGGGGGGAGGTTTGGAGACAAGGTTTCTCTGTGTAGCCCTGGCTATCCTGGAACTCACTCCATAGACCAGGCTGGCCTCGAACTCAGAAATTTGCCTGCCTCTGCCTCCCAAGTGCTGGGATTAAAAGCGAGTGCCACCACCTGTGGGTCCCTGGGATCATCTCGAATCAGGCTGATTGATCCACTATGCTACGTCACAGACACATTAAAACCTCTCTTTAAAAACTGCTTAAGAGTTTGAAAATGATTTAGTGATTTAGAATACATTCTGCTCTTATGGAGGGCCCTGAGTTTGGCTTCTAGCGCCATGCCTGACATTTCACACCTACCCTGGTCTGGATTCTGCAGGCACTCATACCATGAACACATACTACAAGCAGATAGACAAATATACATCATTTTAAAATAAAATTTAAAACTTGTTTGAGGCCACAAGAATATAATTACTGAAATTCCTGTCTGTGCTTTTTATTTCTGGTCTTTGTCTTTGCCCAAACAACTGCGATTTCATGCCTTTGTTAGGCCCTCAGAACATTTTTGTTGTTGTTGTTCATTTTTTCCTCATGTCAAGCCTTTCATTTAAATTGGTGCCCATCCTTTAAAGAAAACACTGTGTAAGATATATCACAGGACATAAAATGTGCCCTTTCAAAGTCTACAGTTCTATAGGGTTTAGTATGTTTGTGAAGTTCTATGGCCACCCCACTCATTTGATTAAAGAACACTCCATCATTCCTCTAAAAGCTGATCTCATTAGCTGTCACTCATCAATATTCTGTCTGGCTTCTGGTCACAATGACTACTTATTCTGGGTTTGCCAACTCTGCATATTTTATATAAGTTGTAGAGTAGATAGCCTTTGTGTTGGCTTCTTTCTCTTAATATGTTCAAGGGTCTTAGTTGTTTAGATATAATATTTCATTTTAACTATCTGAGGTTTCTTCCTAGTTGTACTGTGAAATTAATGTATTGTGTTTTATTTTAGGTTCTTGAGCCTCCAGCAGATTTTAGTAACATATTTCCTATAATGATAAATTTCTGTAATTCTCCCTAGATATAATTTAGTTGGGTCTGAGAGCAATTTCTTCTTAGTCTTTAAAGAGAGTCATTCCTCCTGGGCTGAGCAGTTTCACTAGCCTAACATATAAATAGCAGTTAGTCAGGTGGAAGTTTAAGGCTTCTTAGTTGAAGTCAGCTTTAAAGAAATCATTCTATTTTTATATCCATTTTTATTTCACCCCCAATGATTTTTTTTTTTTTTTTACTAAAGTAAGAAATGTCCCATGTGCATATCTTTTTGAGCTAGGAAAACCCCATGTTAATATGTTTTAATTGTCTCTAGTGGAACAGAACGAAGGCTTTTAGCTTTGGCCAAAGTTGGCATCTTATATTTCTAAGCTGATTTAAGGAGCCACACTGAGAGGTTCCCCCATGACATTGGTTTTCAGGTCATGTGACTCTGGTAGCCACTGCTATCTAGGGCAGCCCTCCCTGGAACTTGGACTAGTGTTCTGCTATCTCTACTTATGGCCAATCTATTCTCCATGTTTGAGTCCCATTCTTTCAATATTCTGACACTTTTTTAAACTTCTTAGTCATCTTCATGATTTATTTTAAAGGAAAAAGAAACAGTTTGGACTCAATATCATCTTCACATCTCCTGGCCCACATCCCATCTGCAGGTGCCACACACTCTTTTCCATTTTAGTAGTAACTTAAGATAATTTGTCTCCCTCCCCAGACACTCATGGGACCATCGCCAGGACTTGCCGGGTTGTTAAATCCAGCTCCGACTTCTCAGGCATTGGATGTGGCTAATGACTTAAGCAGTTTCCACAGCCCTTCTGTCTGACTGGCTGTTGTGTTTTTAATTCTACACGCATAGTGCTGCATTCCCATTCTTCCATGTGGAACGCTCCTGGGTGCCCCTCTTTCTTTCTTTCTTTCTTTCTTTCTTTTTTTTTCCACTGACTAGCAAAGACAATTTCTCCCAGAAAGAAATGTTTCTGATTTGCATATATGTGGCTGATGCATAATGTAGGTTTTATAAATCACTGTGTCATCACCACCAAAAAAAATGCCTTCTAGCCATATTAATTTTTTATTAGATATTTTCTTTATTTACATTTCAAATGTTATCCCCTTTCCTGGTTTCCACTCTGAAAACCCCCTAGCCCATCCTGACTCCGGCTGCTTACCAACCCACACACTCCTGCTTCCCTGTCCTGGCATCAAGCCTTCACAGGACCAAGGACCTCTCCTCTCATTAATATCCCACAAGGCCATCCTCTGGTACATTTGCTGCTGGAGTCATGAGTCCCTCCACGTGTACTCTTTGGTTGGTGGTTTAGTTCCTGGGAACTCTGGGGGTACTGGTTAGTTCATATTGTTATTCCTCCTATGGGGCTGCAAACTCCTTCAGCTCCTTGAGTCCTTTCTCTAGCTCCTCCATTGGGTACCCTGTGCTCAGTCCAATGGTTGGCTGAGAGCAATCCACTTATGTATTTGTCAGGCACTGGTAGAGCCTGTCAGGAGACAGCTATATCAGGCTTCTGTCAGCAAGCACTTGTTGGCATCCACAATAGTGTCTGGGTTTGGTGACTGTATATGGGATGGATCCACAGGTGGGGCAGTCTCTGGATGGTCTTTCTTTCAGTCTCTGTTCCACGCTTTGTCTCTGTAACCCCTCCCATGGGTATTTTATTCCCCCTTCTAAGAAGGACCGAAGTATCTGCATTTTGGTCTTCCTTCTTCTTGAGATTCATGTGGTCTGTGAATTGTATCTTGGGTGCCCCTCTTTCTTGTGAGTATTCTCCAGCACTTTGTCCTAAGCCATTTTTCACAGACTGATACTAGATAACTTGGTTCGTTGCCTAGATTCCCTCCTGTAATCAAGTCAAGTCACATTGATTGTCCTTTCCTAAACTTGTCTCTCCCTTTTCCCAGTGCCCTTTACCCATTGAGCCAACACTGCCTCTTGCCGAGGTTCCTGTATCTGCCAGCAGATCTGGGATTTCACTAGTCTCTGACTCGCTTACATCAAGCTCATTTCATTTCCCCTCTCAAAACAAAAAAAAATTTCTCACACAGCAGCCAGAGCTCTATTTGTGGCCAGCCAGCATCCTCTGAGCCAAGCAACTGCCATCTTGGGGGCATTCAGCTGTGCCGTCTGGGCTTTGGATAGGAAGACAGAGAAGAGTATGAGATTCTCATCGTAGAATCCAGTTGCTTCCTGCCACCTGGTGTAAGCAACTGCACCTTATGGCATGTGGTCTGCAAGAGGGGTTAGGGTATACACAGGGTGAATGCTGGTCACCCTGGGGAACCCTCATCTCCGGCGAGTAAAGGTTTTCTTAGGTGCAGTTTGTTTGGGGAGAGTGATGGTTTGTATACGCTCAGCCCAGGAGGTGGCACTATTAGGAAGTGAGTCCTTGTTGGAGTAGGCAGAGGCTTTAAGAGCCTCATCCTAGCTGCCTGGAAACCAGCCTTCTGCTAGCAGCCTTTAAGTGAAGATGCAGGATGCAGAATGAAAATGCTCCTCCTGCACCGCGCCTGCCTAGATGTTGCCATACTCCCACCTTGATGATAATGGACTGAACCTCCGAATCTGTAAGGCAGTCCCAATTATACGTTGTCCTTTATAAGTCTTGACTTGGTCATGGTGTTTCTGTTCACAGAAGTAAAACCCTGAGACGAGGAGAAAGTCCCCACGCCCTGTAAGTAACCGCTCACCTATGTTCTTTAAAGGAAGTCTAATAAACTCACTGGTTTCCCCAGCATGGCCTTTGGTGGAATCACACCTTACTTTGTTGATGGATCCTTAGGGGAAGGGATAGGTCTTGCTTTTAGAGGCTTTTTAGTACAGTCAAAATGAGGAATCCTATCCATTGGATGCTTAAAACTCTTTAGTTGATGTATATTGCTTTTTGGAATAAAGTCTAAACTTCTTTTTTTTTAAAAGAATTTCTTTTTTTTTATTATTTTTTTAAAGTTCTGGCCTCAAGCATGTCTGTGCAGCATGTGCATCCTGATGCCTACAGAGGCCAATGTGCAACACGTGCACGCTGATGCCTACGGAAGCCAGAAGAAGGCATTAGATCTCCTGGAACAGTAGTTGTGGACAGTTGTGAGCTGCCACGTGGGTGCTGAGAATTGCAGTGAGGTCCTCTGAGAGAACCGCCAGTGCTTTTAACCACGGAGCCATTCTTCCCAGCCCGAGTCTAAACATTATTAGTGTGGCATGTAAAGTCTTATAATATGGCTTCTGCTTCGATATCCCTTAGATATCAAAGATATCACTAGATGGATGTTCCTTCTTTTTACCTCTGTTAAGTTCCTTTAGTCCCCCAACTTTTGTGACTTTAACCATGAGGTTACGCTATCTGGTGCTTCTTCCATTATTTTACCCAGTAAACAAGACCCCTCGCTACATACATAGTGCCTCATGTTGTCCTTATAAAAGAGTCACGTTTCCTTGTAGTGTGTGTACATGCACAAATCGGGGCAGTTGGAAAAGCCGCACAGCACAGATTCTCAGTTCTCTCTCTGCCATATCGACCCCAGGGAATCAAACTCCAGCCACTAGGCTTGGGGGCAAATGCCCTTACTCATGAGTCATCTCACTGGCCCTTGGAACGTGGTTAGTTTCTGTTGAACAACAAAGAAAGATGGAGGAGAGGGAGGAGAATGTAAAATATGGAGGAGAACTTAACTGGCATGTAGTTTACGTGTTTGCTGGTAGATATGGTTTGCAATAAGCTCTCAAAGTTCATGTCAGTCTTTTCTTCTTTAGTGCCAAGACATTTAAGACATTCAGATTCCACTAAATGGCAAGAACAAGATTCTCACTTGGACAAACAGTTTCTAAACCAACCTGTGGCAGGATTTTCCCTGTCCAATCACATTAGGGCAGTGGGAGGCTTGTGATTGGACGGGAGAAGGAAGGAAGAAGGAGGAGTTGAGGAGAGAGAGAGAAAAAGAGAGAGGGGGAGAGAGGAAAAGAGGGAGAGAGACAGAGAGAGACACAGAGAGAGACAGAGACACAGAGAGACAGAGATCTCAGGAGGAGAGAGAATCAGAATGGAGGCCGACGTGGTGTTATCAAAAGGTGAGAATAATTGGGTTAAAGCTTTATCACTTTCAATTGACTCTGAAATTATTGTTGGCATCTTGTAAATTGTGATTAAATTGATATATAAATCTAATTGGTTAACTATAAGCTTAAGAGTTTTGTTTCTACTGGGCAATTAGGTGTTGAGATGGATAACCAGGGGTGTGTGGGGAGTTACATAGAATCGAGAGGAACTCTGGGGACCCATCTTAGAGACAGCTGGGTCCGGAGCCCTGTGGCCACCCAGGGCCAAAAAGTTGGTGGGCCAAGTGAGATCACCTGGCATAGGGGCTAGCCACAGAAAGTTGGTGGGCCAGCACTAGTGTGGGAACGTGCTGATTCTCTTTTTTAATATTTCCCGCAACACCAACCCATATACTTGAATCATTTAGTAGTTGTAACAAAATATACAGAATAAACAAATAAAATGATTCTTGACTCTATAGGTTTTGATTTGATTGCACTGAGATCTATAAAATCTTGCCACGCAATTCTGATACACAGTAAAAATTAACATGCAATTTTTCCACATCTTCTTTCCTGTAACTTCTTTACTGACTGACATTCAAAAGAATTGAGAATATTAAATTCAAATAAAAAGAGGGGGTGGAGAGATGGCTCAGCAATTAAGAGCACTATTTTCCTGTAGGAGACCCTAGTTCAGTTTCCAGCACTGACGTGATAGCTCATAGCCATTGTTAATTCCAGTTCAAGACACACATCATACACAGATATATGTGCAAGCAAAACCTTCATATACATGAAATAAATAAAAAAAAATACTAAAACTAGAGGGAAAAACCTTCAATCTTCTGAGAGTGACTTATAGATCCTTATCCTCCAAGCTGTGTCAGCAACTGCAAAGAAAGCATCCAGCTTTTACTTCTCAAATTTTTAATTTAAAAAAAAAAAACAGACATTAGCTAACTGATGTTTGAAAAACATTGCCAGCACATTGAAAGAGTCACATACTATGAGCAAGCCGGAACCATTCATAGACTGCAAGCAGCTTGTGAAAGTCCACATAATACAGCAAAATTAAGGGTTGGGGAACTACGCAGTCTTCTCAGTCGATGCAGAAAAAGAACATCTGAAAAATTCAATGCATGTGCCATTAAAAAAAAAAAAAAAAACAAGACAAACAAAACCAAAAACCTAGGGGCTGGGGAGATAGCTCAGCAGTTAAGAGCCTGCTGCTGTTCCAGAGGACCGGAGTTCAATTCCTACCAACCACATGACATAGCTCATAACGCAGCTCTACGGGATCAGACACCCTCTTTTGGCTTCCGCAGGCATTTGCACACATGAGAGATACAGACACATCCCCCCACACACACTTCAGTCAATCAATGGATGGATAAATATGTTTTATAAAAAGCCAAGTGTGCTGCCACTCACCTATATATCCAACATTCTGGAGGCAGAGGCAGGGAGATCTCTGTGAGTTTAGGGCTAACACAATGAGATCCTGTCTTCGCCCCAACTCCCAAATAAACAAATAAAACAAATACATAATAAAGTAAATAATAATAAAATTTAAAAATAAACAAAAGGCAAAACAAAGACACCAGAATAGCATGAAGTTACCTCAACATAACACAGCTATTTATAAATTACCCACAGGAAAAACCATACTATATTAAAAATTTCAATTTTTTCTTTAAGATGGGGAATCATGCACAAATGTTCACTTTCAACACTGATATCTAACATGGTATTAAAAATACTAGTCAGAGGGGCTGGAGAGATGTCTCAGAAGTTAAGAGCACTGACGGCTCTTCCAGAGGTCCTGAGTTCAATTTCCAGCAACCACACAGTGGCTCACAACCATCTGTAATGGGATCCAATGCCCTCTTCTGGTGTGTCTGAAAAGAGCGACAGTGTAGTCATATACATAAAATAAATAAATCTTGAGAGAGACAGAGACAGAGACAGAGAGAGTAGTCAGAGCAATTAGATACAACAAAGAAGTAAAAGACACTGTGAAGGAAAATTCTGAAGAGAAGCTGGACCTTCTGAACCTTCTGCAAGGTTGACTGACAAATCACTGTTTCGATGTCTATTCAGAGGATGGAATGTTGCAGGTCCAGAACTTAATTACAACTTATCTTAGGCTACTTTTAGCCTTCTAAACAGTCATTCCTCACCCACGTCTGGGTCTAACTTAACATTCTATGACTAACAAATAAAACCTTTAGGATATATTAAGTTATCAAGACCCCACTTTCCACCCAAAAAACTAATAATGCCATCAGACGCCATGAGAAGCCAGGACTGAGATCCGGCCCGTACATTGTTTTCATCTTTCTGCTTTAAGTCTCCACCAATGTATCTGACATGCACCTTGACTTATGATTGTCTTTGTTACTGTAATAATTTCATCAAACTATTTTACCATGCTAGAACATGAAATCTGAGAAGAGTTTAATATGTGCCCCTAAAGCCATTGTTACTCACATTTGACTCCAGAACAAACTCTCTTCCTCCTCTGAAATGGGAGCTGTTTCTTTTGTTGATGGTATCTAAGTTTGAAAAGAAATAAAATTGTCTCTGTTCACAAATGATTTTGTATAGGAAAATAAGTTTCGACCAAAAGAAATTTCTTGCACATTGTTCTAGTTAGTTTTTGTCACCTTTATACACACCTAGATATACATGAGAGAGGGAATCTCACTTGAGAAATTGTCTCTCTCAGTTGGCCTTTAGGCAAGTCTGTGGGGCATTCTCTCGATTAATGACTGATGTAGGAGGGCCCAGCCCATTGTGTGGGAGGGCCCAGCCCATTGTGTGGGAGGGCCCAGCCAGCCCATTGTGGGCAGCCCATCCCTTAGACACTTAAGAAGTGTAGCTGAACTAGCAATGTTCCTCTGTGGTCTCTGCTTCAGTTCCCCAGGTTCTCACCTTGGCTTCCTGCAAAATGATAAACTGCAGCCTGTAAGCCAAAAGAAACCAACCCTTGCCTCCTCAATTTGTTGTGGGTCAATGTTTATCACAGCAACAGAAACGATCAACCTGGAAAGAAAATGGTGGTGTTTGCTCTATGGCAAGAAAAATGATATGCCTAGGAAAATGGAACAATCTGCATGATGACAACTGCAAAGCACCTCTTAGGGAAATTAAAGAAGAAGAAAGTGGAGAAACTGGAGAGACAGCTCAGTGTTTGAGAACTTTCTTTTTCAGAGAATTTCAGTTCAGTTCCCAGCACCCACATGCAGCTCACAGCCAGTTGTAACTCTCCTTTCAGGGGATGATCTAGCATCCTCTTCTGATCTCTTAGACTCCAGGCATGCACATGATGCACATATATACATGCAGGGAAAACATGCATACACATAAAATAAAAACAAAAAAAATCTAAAAAATAAATTTTAAAGACAATATCAACAGTTTACAAAGGCAACCCAGAACAAGAAGATGTATTCGTTATGGCGTTCCTGATCCTGGGAAAAGACTCAATCCAATTATAATTAAAAGATTTAACCAGGCATGGTGGCACAAACCTTTAATCCAGTCACTCAAGAGACAGAGGCAGGCAGATCTCTGTGAGTCCCAGGACAGCCAGTGCTGTTAGACAGAAAAACCCTGTCTCGAAAAAAAAAAAAACAAAAAACAAAATAGCAGTAATTAATTATTTAAAGATTTATTCATTACTAATAGCAGGACAACAATCTCTGAGACAAACTTGAAAATTGCCGTGGAAAAAGGGGTGAGGGAAGACCTTGCCTATCTACACAAGCAAGCCAGGAGCCATTCTGCTCTGCCAAGACTAGATAGTCAAGGCTACCTCAAAACAGTCCTTGAATGTCTGCATGAGCAGGTTACAGAAGTCAAAAATTCAGTTAGTCATATATCATAAGAAGTAGATGGTCCCAGCTGTACATTTCTGGATGAAGGTCACCGAGTCAGGGTTATGGGTAACTTATCCTCCAGGCACAGCTAATAGGTGTTTGTCTCTGACTCTAACATGGATGCCTAGCGTAAAAAGTTTCTTTAGTCACCACACATTTGTGAGTCACACGTTTGACAAAAAATAAATAAGTAGAAAACACCAAGAACTCTGTAACTCAGTAGCAAAAATACCAGCACTCTTACTCAAAAGTAGTCAAGGGATTTGAATTTCTCCAAAAAAAGATCTACAAATGACCAGTAGGCATATGAAAATATGCTCAAGGTCGCTAATCATTCAGGAAATCCAGGCCAAAAGTCCCATGAAAAGAACAGCAGGGTAGCAAATGCCTTTAAACCCAGCACTGGAGAGGCAGAGGCAGAGGCAGGCCTATCTCTGTGACTTAGAGGCTAGCCTGGTCTATATAGGAAATTCCAGGCCAGCCAGGGCTACATAATGAAACACAGTTTCCAGTAACAGAAACAAGAACACAAATAAAATACCATTTGATACCTGTTGGAACATTACTATCAAAACAATAGAAAAGAAGAATTAGTGAGGATATGGAGAAATTGGACCCCTGGGTAGCCTCATGGTGGGAATATAAGCAATACAGTTCCTGAAGAAGGCAACTTAGCAGTTCTCAAAAGTTACAAATAGATTGCTGTGTGATGATGGCGTCCAATATTTGAAAGTGAGGTCTTGAAGTCTTGGTCCACTATCACCCATCGCTGCGCCATTCACACAGGTAGCTACTTCCTCATTTTCATGGAAGTAAGCCCCCATCCACGAGTGAGAGCCTCATGCTTACAGTAGAACAGGGCTTCTTGAAGTTCCTGATGCTTCAACACTTTAATACAGTTCCTCATGTTGTGGTAATGCCCAACAATAAAACTGTTTTATTGCTACTTCATAACTGTAATTTTGCTACTGTTACAAATCATAATAGCGACATCTGATATGGGACTCCGGCGAAAGGGTCCTTCAAAGGGGTCATGACCCACAGGTTGAGAACCACTGCAATAGACTATTTCTTCACTTTAAGACAGCTCTGGCGTATGCTACGAAAGAGTTAACTCCTGAGGCTGTGGGGCTTTGTGAAATAAGTCACTCGGCAATGCTGTATGATTCCACTCTCTAGCCAAAAGCATGGACGCACAAAGTAAGAGCAGTCTTTGCAAGGCACAGCCGAGGAGGGCAAACGGGGAGTGGTTTAATAGGTGAGTGGTTTCACTTCTGCAAGATGAAAGAGATCTGGAGATGGATGGTGACGATAGCGCACAGTATCGTGTCCCTAATTCCATGGTGCTGTACGTTTTAAAGAGGGCGAAGATGGTGCAACTCAGAAACGACTGGAGAACCAGGTACAGTGGCACAAGCCTGGCACAACCCCAGCAATTCAGAGGCTGAGGTAGGAAGATGTCAAGTTCAAGGATAACGTGGACTACACAGGGAGACCTTGGAAGAGGTGTATGAGGAAGAGAAAGAGAAGATGAGAAACAAAAAGAAAGAAGATTCCAGATGAGGAAGCAGGAGACTGAGAACCACAGAGCTTGTGTGGGGGGGAGGCATAGACCCTGTAGCTATATGGCTAAGTGGCTAGTTATGATCCCCACCCCCTTACGCTGCTGCCCTCGCCCCCCTTCCCCTGCGTTTGCCCTTCTCTTTCTCAACTCTCATTTTCTAGTCTGCATTCCTAGACAGTCATGCTTTTCAGAGATTGAAAATTCCAAGTTGAGAGCCAAGTGTGGCGGTGCATGCTTCTGATCCCAGTTCAAGGCCAACCTGGTGTACATGGAGAATTCCAGGCCAGTTGGAGCTAAACATTGAGACCCTGTCTCGAAGTAAATACATAAATTAAAATAAAATAAAATTCCAAGTTGAATATAGTGATTATGAGGAAAAAAAGAGAGAAAATAAAAAAAAATCACCAGTCAACCACTGCCAAAACCTTTTCAGTTTTGATTATTCTATAGACCTCTCGGTCCCCAGGGCCTGGTAACTTTATCATGTCTACACAGGGACAATGAGAGAACAGAATTATCTATTTTCTGATATATTTGGGTTGGGATTTCAGTAGTTAAAACCATTTTTCCTTAATAGGTAGTCTCGGAGCATAATTTTATGTGAATCCTAGCTTTAATTGCATAGCTATTTTTATTATTTCAAAATTGGAGATGTTTTCTACATGGCGGTTTGAAACCTAGGAAAGAGGAATGTGCCGAAGTACTGTTTGTGACTTAGAAAATGTATAATTTCACAAGCTACTGCTAACTTGTCTTTAAGGCTTATGTACGTGTCTTTCCAGATGTATGAATTTTTATTTCTGTACTTCAGCTGAGGATATTTTCATTCTCCCTTTTGCATACATAATCAGGCAATTACAGCCTCACAAAGTTAGCTTTCCTCTGGTCCTTCGCTCCTTAAACACCAGAGGGCGCATGTCCTTAAGTATCACTTTGTGGGACCTTTTCACTCCAGGATTTGTCTTCTGGATTTGTTCCAGAACCAACTTTGAGGGAACACTTAACTGGGCCATTGCTAACGACCAAAGTCTTTCCTGGTGGCTGCCTTAAGTCACCACTGGACCCCAGGGATAGAAAGTTAAGGTAACTCAGGAGAACGCCCCTCTTTATCAATCAAACCTAAACAGCTGAGTCCTTAACGGAGGTAAGTGATCAGTCCCGCATCTGTTCTTGCGGACTTTTCCTTGTGTTTGGATAAATACAGAGTGTCTTCAAAGCTAACGAAGCGAGCTGGAATGAAGAAGCTGCTTGCAAAAGGCAAGAAGCAGAGCGGCATGCAATTATAAAGTGCTTGGGGTAGGGGATGTTAACAAGCCCACGTTGTTGCCAAATCGGCGAGTAAGTAATCTGCAAATGATATTGCTAAGAGCACTTTTTTATTCTAAAAAAAATGTTTCATTATGTGTGTGTGTGTGTCTGTGTGCGTGTGTGTGCGTGCGTGCGTGCGTGCGTGCGTGTGTGTGTGTGTGTGTGTGTGTGTGTGTAGAAAGACCAGACCAGAGATTACCTTTCAGGAATTGGTTCTCTCCTACCATTCGGGACCTAGGGAGTCAAACTAGACTTAAGAATTAAGATTGTTGTTTTATATCAAACAACTTTTATAAATACTTATTTTTGTTGTTATAATATTTTATAAATTTTAAAGAATATGACAAAAAAGATATTGTAGGTATTGAAGGGGAGGTCTCTGGGAGGAGTTGGGGTACAAAAGGGAAACAAGAATGTGATTTAATTCTATTTATTTAAAATATGTTTTTAAATGTTAACAAATTCAGATAAATTGAAATCATGTAACTTTTTTCATCATAATGCAATAAAAGTTAAAAAAAAATTTACACACAAGTGAATGTGGAAAAACTGTCAAAAAAAAAAAAAAAAGTAGTAACAAGTGCCTTTCTTTACTCCCTGAGCCATTTTATATGTTTTATTATTATGAATGAAAATCTCACATTTATTCTTATAATTTTATGTTGATCATGCCTAATAAAATATTTTATTGTCTATGCCTGTTAATATTTGTGGAGTGATTCTAAAATATACTCTCAACACCACTTAGCAATCATTGTTCTCTTTTAAAATATTAGGCCTATTTATAAAGATATTGAATTTTTTAAAAAAGGGAGGGGCTGGCCAAATGGTTCATTCGGTAAGATTACCTGCTGCCAGGGCTTATGACCTGAGTTCAATCCAGGAGACCATATTGTGAAAGAAGAAAAGTGACTCACAAAAGTACTCCCCTGGGCTGGGCGTGGTGGCGTACGCCTTTAATCCCAGCACTTGGGAGGCACAGGCAGGCGGATTCCTGAGTTCGAGGCCAGCCTGTTCTAAAGAACAGCCAGAGCTATACAGAGAAACTCTGTCTCGAAAAACTTTTTTTATCATTTCCTTTCTTTCTTTCCTTCTTTCCTTCCTTCTTTCCTTTTTTCCTTTCTTTTCTTTTCATTTTCTCTTTCTTCCTCTCTTTGTCTTCCTTCCTTCCTTCCTTCCTTCCTTTCCTTCCTTCCTTCCTTCCTTCTCTCTCTCTCTCTCTCTCTTTCTTTCTTTCTTTCTTTCTTTCTTTCTTTCTTTCTTTCTTTCTTTCTTTCTTTCTTTCCCTCTCTCTTTCTTTTCTGATGCAAAGCTTCACTAGGTAGCTTTGGCTATCCTGGAACTTGCTATGTAGACCAGACTGACCTTTGACTCACAGAGATCTACACCAGGTGGGGTTGTTGGTTTGTTTTTGTTTTTTAAGACAGAGTCCTGCCTGTCCTGAAACTCACTATGTAGATGCTTGGCTTGAGTGTTATTTTGTTTCTTTGACAACTGTGGTTACATTTAGTTGAGGGAGTATTCAGGCCTCAGAGGATCAGAATAACTTCTACATTCCACACAAATAATCTTCAATGTTTAGAGTTTTTATGTTCAGAATTCTGTCAACTCTTTATAAACAAACTTGGGAGTGATTTTCATAGAAGGGCAGCATTATAGAGGATGGTAATGTGCCACAGTTATCATTTAAACACAAGGAAGCATTACATCAGAGTTGGGTATGGTGGCCCATGCTTGTAATATCAGCTCAGGGGAGGCCAGGCAGGCCAGACACAGAGTGAAGGAAAATCAGGTCTCATTAAAAGTGTCACAGTCCCCTCCGGGACTCCTAGCACTGTATTGTTATTTTTGCTGGTGTTATGATTGGTGCAACAGGAAGATAATTAGCACATGTGCATCATGTTACTAACCATTGTATTTCTCAAGTATGTTAGAAACTTCTGAGGTACCATGTTCCTTATTTTGTTAAAGTACAACTGCCACAGAAATCCGTTCAATAGACTTAACCATCCAAGACACACACAGATTTAGGAGACAACTCAGGGGTTGCGTTTTGTCTTGTTTAGAATTGACATAAGCAATTCCAAATTTTTAGTGTATGTGTAAATGTATTTTTTTAAGTCGAATGGCCGAAAAAATATGAAAGAGTACTGGATACACGTTATATGCTGAACTTCACCTCTCTGACTCCACCCCACCTGGAAATCAGACTCCTTCTCATCTCTCAGTATCAACATCCCTATCTAACGACGTCATTAGAGTACCTACTTTTTCTAGTTTGCTTTCTGTTGTTGTGATAAACACCAGGACCAAAAGCAACTTGGAAAAGAAAGAGTTTATTTGGCTTAATCTCATATCACAACCCATCTTTGGGTAAATTCAGGGCAAGAACTTAAGGCGGGAACCTGAAGCAGAAACCAAGGAAGCCCATTGCTTTCCGGCTTCTGTGCAGGTTTCTTTTATACACCACACTGACCCACTTGACCGCCATACTTCCCTCAAAGGGCTGGCCCTCCTACATGAATTACCAATAAAGTAAAGGCCCCACAGAGAGATCTAGCAACCAGTCTAAATGAAGGCAATTCTTTAGTTGATGTTTCCTTTCCCCAGGCATGTCAAGATGGCAACCAGGACTAGCCGTCCATTTACACAGGTATGTGAGATCTATTGGAGAGGCGTTGTGAGTGGGAGAAGCAAACGGTGTTTGGCATCAGGCATCTCTCTTCCTGCTCATTTACAGCATGGTCTTGGTTGAGCCTCAGGCAAATTTTGAAACTTGCCTGGGTCCCTTTGAAATTCTCTGGATTGTATTTACCTCCAGGAATGATTTCCAGACATAAATGAGGTATCCATCTGTATTATACTCAAGTTACTGTTTCCTCCTAGCAGTAAACTGGATAGATTTACAATAACTTATTTGGTCACAATGATTTAGAGTTCCAGGTTAACCCTGGTGTAGAACCATCAACAATAAGATGACTTCAGAGAATATTCAATACTATGTGAGAAATAAAGCAAATATAACATAGAAACACTGAGGAGTGACTGAGGTCAGACAGGCAAAGAATGGCCATCTCAGGGAAGCCAGAGACCTGCATAATGAGCCATTTAAGTATCGGAAGCAGGAAAAGATGCCCAAATTTTGTTGACAGAACCAGGGCTGGAATGTGGTGGTGGCGATAGGGGTAGATGAGGAAGCATTGTAGGCTGATGGCTACCTTGAGAATTCCGGTCTCCAGTTTCCTTGGTCTTAACTTCTTTTTTTTTTTTTTTTTTTTTTTTTTTTTTTTTTTTTTTTTTTTTT
>JADRCD010212207.1:30657-41398 GCA_019843815.1 Montemys delectorum | reverse complement strand
TTTTTTTTTTTTTTTTTTTTTTTTTTAGATAATTTCTTTATTTACATGTAAATTTTCCCTTTCCCAGGTTCCCCTCCAAAAAACAAACAAACAAACAAACAAAAACAACAAGAACAAACTTCTTTTGCTTCCTCCCTCCCCATGCCTGCCACCCCACCCTCTCCCACTTATTGGCCCTGGCATTCCCCTACACTGGGGCACAGAACCTTCACAGGGCCTAGGTCCTTTCCTCCTACTGATGATCAAATTTGCAGTCCTCTATGGTCTTAACTTCTTATATTCCTGAAAGGACCAAATTCAAACAGGACACAGCAACAGAGCACACAGTCAGAGTTTAAATTTAACCGACGAGGAAGCAGGAACACATTCTTTAGAATAAGAGCAGGCTTATATTCCTTTCTCTGTCCTGCCTCAGGGTGGACACTTCCAGGTAGGAGCATGTTCTTGGAAGCCCATTTACCCAGAATTTAGACAAATTATACATACAACGTGTGAGTATCTGTTTAAGCCATATATTAATAAGAGACGTAAGCTTTTCTGTTTTTGACATTTTCAGTAGAGGAAAAGGAATCTGGCTCACATAAATGTTTTCCTGGCAGGTAAGAGCTCCTCAAACCAATTTAAAATAACCAAGCTAGAATCACCCACTCCCAACTATGATTTATTGTTGTTGTATGTTAGGTTTTTTTGTTTTTTGTTTTTGGAGGATTTACTTGGTCTTCCCTTCCCAGAGCTACCTTTCAGCCTAATAACCCACAGACCACGGTTAAGTTTCTAATTTTCTACAGGAATTTTAAAATCAATGCTTACCAACCTGACTGATTCGTTAAAGAATTCCTCCAGCCACATGTGGAGACCGGGAAGGTGACAGGATACTCGCCCCCCCCCCCCAAGCATGTACACTATTTAGGGAGTCATGGCAACACTCCAGCTAGGAGATGCTAATGGCTACAGCACAGAGGTAGCATACAGAAGGTGAGAAATGGATGCTTGAGAGGACTGTAGAAGCAGTGTTCAGGGGACTCGCTGAAGAGTTAGTTAGATACGGAACAGGAAGAAAGGGAAATGTCAAAACCAGCTCCCAGGCTCTGCCCTGTGTGTTGGATAGCTTAGTCCTGCCATTTCTCCAATGATACAGCTAGAAGACTTCAAAGTAAAATAGTTGGTTAGAGGCTCTTCCTATGTGAGTTTATTAATGAGGGGGTCTGAACAAGATAAGATAGATTCTATTCAAAACAGTGAAAGAGCTTCCAAAGTAAATGAAAGAATACTGTTGGTACTTTAAAGGAAATGTCCATAATACTTTCTAAAATTGGAATACTTGATCCCTAGATGGCGATCCTGTTTGGGCGGGTTTAGGAGGCATAGGACGTTACTGAGGGAAGTCTGTCATTGGGAGCAGGCTTTGAGATTGCAAAGCCAGGTGCCACTCCCAGTGCACTCTTCATCTGCTTCCTGCTTCTGGCTTAAAATGGAAGCCCGCGCCCTCAGCCTGCCCACTCTCCCAACACAGTTCTCCCCATACAGTGATGGACTCTTCTCCACAACTATAGGCCTCCAAGCATGCTCTTTTTCCTGAGAGTTTCATGGTATTTGTCAGATACCTTAAAAGAGCAGAGGGAGAGCAACACAGGAGATGAACACTAGTTATTGGGACATGGCACGAATCGGGACGGCTGGACCTCTCAAACCTCTGCAACAGTTGTGGGGTTTGGTAAGATTCCTCCAGAAGACAGGTCAACACTGCGAAGAAACCACATTCCCATTTTTCATGTTGTAAGACTTGCAGAGCAGTGGCTGGTGCCATTTTGAGAGATAATCCACTCTTAAGAACCCAAGCTCAGAGAGTGTCCGTTTGGCTGCCACGGCTGCAGGATGAGGCAGCCAGCCATCATGGAAGGTAACACTGGACATCAAGGAGCCAAAGGCACGGCAGCAGAGGGCTTGGATCAGATAGAGAGATAGGAGAAGGGAAGGACTACTCATCTTCCGCGGCCTGGGGGATATCTCATCTACAAAATTTAAGGCTGGAGTTTAATAGCTCTGAGCCTTAGCCTTGGGGGAGGAGAGGGGTTCACACACTGAGACCACCGTGTGAAAACCAGAGAATGAGGCCACGCTGCATGAAATTGATACCTGCCCATATCCTTCCATATCCTTCCAGCAAGGTGCACCAATCACAACACAGAAACACAAAAACACCATGAAAAATGACACCATGCAACCCCTCTCCACCCCCCAGAGGTCATGCCACCCCAACCACTGGATTTGAGGGCACTGAAAGAAGTAAAATGCTCGATAAAGATAGCCAAAGCTTGCTAGTGAAGATGGCCAACGAGGTCAAAGCAGATACAAAAAAAAAAAAAAAAAAAAAAAGCAGACTGACTTAGTTTCTTTCTATTGCTGCTGTTGCTGCGATAGACAGTATGACTAAAAGCAATGGGGGAGGAAAAGGTTTAATTCACAGTCCATACTGAAGGGAAATCCTGGCAGGAACCAAGAGGTGGGAACTGAAGCAGACAATATAGAGAATGCTATGCCCACTTTCTGTTACCAGCCGTGATCTGGAGTGGCACTACCCATATGGGGCAGACTCTCTCATAACAATCATTTATCAAGAAAAGGTCCCACAGACTTATCTACACACAGACCAATGTGATAGAGATATTTTCTCAATTGAAATTTTCTTTTTCTAGATAACACTGGCTTGTATCAGGTTTAAGAGAAAAATAAAATAAAAAAAGCTACCAGCACACAAATGAACTATAAATTCAGGATCTGGAGAGGAAAGTCAGCAAGAAAAAATGAGTCAGAGGGCCTAGAAAGTGGGTAAAGGCGGGGGCTGGTGAGATGGCTCAGAGGGTAAGACTACTGACTGCTCTTCTGAAGGTCCTGAGTTCAAATCCCAGCAACCACATGGTGGCTCACAACCACCTGTAATGAGACCTGACGCCCTCTTCTGGTATGTCAGAAGAGAGCTACAATGTACTTATGTATAATAATAAATAAATCTTTAAAAAAAAAAAAAAAGAGAAAGTGGGTAAAGGCACTTGCTACCAAGCTTAACGCATTGAATTCAGCCCCTGGGACCTACGTGATATATAGAACTGACTCTTAAAAAAAAAAAAAAAAGATTTTACTTATTATTACATCTAAGTACACTGTAGCTTCTTCAGACACACCAGAAGAGGGCGTCAGATTTCATTATGGATGGTTGTGCGCCACCATATGGTTGCTAGGACTTGAACTCAGGACCTTCTGAACCAACTCTTGTACGCTGTTCTCTAACCTGAGCACATGTGGTGTGATATGCATGCTCATATAAGTACAGTATACATAAATACACATTTAATGTATTTTTATGAAGTCAGTAATATGAATGGAAAAAGTCAAGATTGTGGATGAAGATTCAGCAACAAATTGAGATATTTACAAAATACAAATGTTGGAAATAAAAAACTCAATGGGGACTGAGGAGACGGCTCACTAGCTAAAAACACTCACTGTACCAGGTAGTGCTGGTGCATGCATTTAATCCCAGCACTCCAGACACAGAGGCAGATGGATCTCTGTGTTTGAGGCCAGCCTGGTCTACAGCATTCAAAGACAGCCAGGGCCACACAGAAAAAAACAAAAAAGCAAAATGAAAACAAAACAAAATAAAACTGCTCTTACAGAGGACCCAGTTTCAATATTTAGCACTCACATGATGTTTCATAGCCACATGTAACTCTTGCTTCAGGAGATAAGCTGTGCTCTTCTGGTTTCCTCAGGTACCTCGTTTATATTCAGTGGTGGTATATGCTTTTAATCCCAGTGGGAGGCAGACTCAGGTGGATATATTGGAGTTCAAGGCTAGCCTGGTCTACAGAGCAAGTTCCAGGACAGCCAAGACTACATAGAGAAATCATGTCTTGAAAAAAACATGAATAGATAAATAGATAGATAGATAGATAGATAGACAGACAGATAAATAGACAGACAGATAAATAGACAGACAGACAGAGAGAGAGATGGAGCAATGCTAGAAGTATCTCAATTTCTGATCTCAAATTAAATTACAGAGCCACAATAATAAAAACAGCATGCATGGTACTGACACACAAATAGACATATAGACCAATGAAATACGATAAAGGACTACAAAATAAACCCACACAGAGACCACCATGTAGTTTTCTACAAATCTGTCAATAAATAAATGTACTGGAGTAACTGGAGAGGAAGCTCTGTGGTTACAAGCATCTACTACTCTTCCAGAGAACCTAAGTTTGATTTCCAGAACTTAGGAAACTCCAGTTCCAGGATGTCTGACACTTTCTTTAGGTCTCTGTGGGCACTGATCTCATTTAATGTACATAACACAGATGTAGGCAAAACACTCACATAATATAAATTTTTCAAAGTAAGCAAATATTAAAAATTGATAGATAGATAGATAGGGGCTGCAGTGGTTAAGAGCACTGACTGCTCTTCCAGAGATTCTGAGTTCAATTCCCAGCAACTACATGATGGCTCACAACCATCTGTAATGGGATCTGATGCCCTCTTCTGGTGTGTCTGGAGACAGCTACAGTGCACTCATATACATAAAATAAATAAATATTTAAAAATTGGTGGAAGATTTTGTAAAAACATATGTTGAAGAAAAGACAGCCATATTTTCAATAAATGATGCAGGGGGGAGTTGGATATCCAAATGTGGAAAAATAAAACAGGTCCCATATTTTTTACTCAATACAAAAATCAACTCCAAATAGACCAAGGACCTTAATAAATGACCCAATACTTTGAAATTTCTAGAAGAAAACATCAGTAAAACACTTCAAGATATAGACATAGATAAGGACTTTGCAAAGACTTCAAAAACACAGGAAAGAGCCCCAAGAATTGACTTGGGCTTCTATAAAACTTAAAAGCTTCCGCACGGCAAAGGAGATCATTAATTACTAGAATAATGAGGTTATCTACATTATGAGAAAAAAAATATCTGTCAACTAAGCATTGTATTGGGGTTCATTTCTAGGATTTAAGAAAAATGTAAAAAATTAAATACCAAAAATATCCAAAGTATACCTATCAATATATAGGCTAATGAACTGAATTGCCAGTAATAAAAGAGAAAATAAATGGTCAGTAAATATTTGGAAATGTGTTCAATGTCCCGAATTAGCAAGAAAATTCAAATACTTGGAGTGGTAGTACATGATTCTAATTCCTATACTCTGGAGACAAATACAGAAGCAGAATGATTTTTGAATTACTGAGTTAAAAGCTACTACATACCAAATTCTAGGTCAGCCAGAACTACATAGTGAGACTGTAACTGAAAGAAAAAAAGAAAATAAGAAAGAAAAAAGAAAGAAAATACAATTACAACTACTTTGAAATTTTCTAAGACTAATGACCTATTTGTTAAGATAGCTAGAAAAATGACTAGCAGCTAAAATCACTAGTTGCTCCTCCAGGTGACCAGGGTTCAAATCTCGGAACCAACACAGCTATTCAAAACCATCTGTAAATCCTGTTTCAGGGGATCAGATGCCCTCTTCTGGCCTCCAAGGGCACCAGGCATGTATCATAGAGATATGTAGGCAAAACATCCATATTCATAAAAATAAATTAAGGCGTTGTATTAGTCAGGGTTCTCTAGAGTCACAGAACTTATGGTAGTCTCTATGTAGTAAAGGAATGTATTGATGGCTTACAGTCTGTAGTCCAACTCCCAACAATCAACTCCCAACAACAGTCGGCAGCAGCTGTGAATGGAAGTCCAAGGATCCAGCAGTTGCTCAGTCAGTCCCACAAGGCAAGCAGATGAAGCAGAGAGAGCCTTCCTTCTTCCAATGTCCTTATATAGGTCTCCAGCAAAAGGTATGGCCTAGATTAAAGGTGTGTGCCACACCTTTAATCCCAGGTGATCTTGCTTGAACTCGTAGATCTTCCAATCTTAATCTTCTGGGATTCACAGCCAATATGCCACCACACCTTTAATCCCAGATGATCTTGAACTCATAGAGCTTTCTATCTTAATCCTCTGGGATTCATAGCCACTATGCCTCAAGATCTCCATGCCAAGATTCAGGTTGGAAACTTGTATCTCTCAGCCTCCAGATTAGGGTCACAGGTGAGCCTTCTAATTCTGGATTGTAGTTCATTTCAGATATAGTCAAGTTGACAACCAGGAATAGCCACTACAGGTGTTTTTTCAAAAAGAAAAAAAAAAGACATGGCAAAAAAAATCCTGACAAAGATTCAGGGAAAGAGAAATCCTTGTGTCTGCTAGAGGGAATATAGACAGGTACAACCACTTGTAGAAATTACTATGGGGATTCCTTAAAAGCTGAAAACCCTAAGACCCAGCAATGCCATTCTTTGGTATATATTTAATCAACTCTAAGCCACCATATCACAGAGATACTTATATATCCATATTTATTACTGAGCTATTCAAAATAGCCAGGACACAGAGCAGCCTAGATAGTCATCAACATATGGATACACTAATTGTGGTATACGTACACAATGGAATTTGATGCGGACATGAAGGCAAATGAAATGTCGACCCTCTGAATATCATTATGTTAAGAAAAATAAATTAGACTCACAAAGACAAATACTTCAGGTTTCTCTTTTATGTGGAACATGGATTTAAGACTCTCCCCCATCCCACGCATATGCACGTACACATCTGTGTTTGTAAATCACAAAACTAGGAAAGGATCATCAGAGAGAAAGAAGAGACTTTCAACGTTTGTGGGAAATAGAGAGATCACATGCCTGTGATAAGTAAGCAAAGATGGAAGCTTTTGGGGGAAGGAAAGCTGCTAGCCAGCAAAGGGTTAAGCAGGGCTAAGGCAGCACAGAAGGAAGGCGATGGTAGCGGAGAAAGAATTAAAACCAAGTATAAGGGTACACTGTGAAGAGGCCATAATGAAATCTATCGTTCTATATTTTAGCTTTACAATTTAATTTAGTGGCTGGAGGGGCTAGGCAGTTAAGAACTCTTGCAGAGGGCTGGAGAGATGGCTCAACAGTTAAGAGCACTGACTGTTCCTCCGAAGGTCCTGAGTTCGAATCCCAGCAACCACATGGTGGCTCACAACCTCCCGTAATGAGATCTGACGCCCTCTTCTGGGATGTCTGAAGACAGCTACAGTGTACTTACATATAATAAATAAATAAATCTTAAAAAAAAAAACTCTGCAACTAGATACTCTTGCAGAGTACCCAAGTGCAGTACATAAACACCCATGTTGGATACCCACAACTGATACCTCAGGGCGCTGACACGGATGTGCATAGGTCCCCACACAAATGTCGACACAGATGTGTAAGTAGAAATAAAACACGAAGTTCCTAAGATGTCACGTAATTCACTTCTCTGCCACTAGATGACATGGGTTGTGAGGAAAAAATAAAGAAAAACTGAAATCAACAGTGGAAAGGTACCAGGCAGGTTCCTGGGCAGCAGAAGCAGAACCCAAATTGAAGGAGCCTGTTTTCTCACATTCTCTAGTCTGTAGTTGAAAAAGAAATGTTACAAGAGTAATGTTGTTCTCAAAAACCCTTTGAAGAAGGGGGTGGGGGGAAGGTTATTCATTTATGTCCTTATGGGGGAGGTGGTTCAGAGCTGTGGCAGCAGTCGGTTCTCCAGTTCTCTGATATGAGTCCGTAGATCAATCCCAAGGTGCCATACTTGGAGGCGGTCCTTTAACAATGAGCCATCTCAATGGCCCAGGACTGGGAAAGCCTTTGAAAGCATTGGCATCTTCCGAGCAGAGATGATATCACATTTTGGATTGAGGAAATAAGGCATGTCAACTGTCTGGACTGAGTGACATCAGCGGATCCTGGGTACATCTGGAAGGTGACAGCCAGGACAGCGCAGTCTGCTAAGGAGCAGATTTCTGTCACTGATACTACTCTAAGAACATGCAGAGTTTGATCCCTTTGTTTCCGATATGCCTTTTTACACTGAATTTTGTTTTTCTAAAGTTGTTTTCCAAGCTATTGTATATTTGGATTACAGGCCAATTTGTCAAGTGATTTTTTAAAAAAAAAATTTGTATTATTAATAATTTCCTAACTAGTTGTCAGTTTGTTACAGAAGGTTGCTCTGTACCCATTACCCAGGGTGAACTAAAAACAAACATAATTGTGTTGCTTGTTTTGAACTAGACTTCTCTACTGAAAAAAATATCTTTATTACACTGAAGGTTTTCTTTTAATTTATGTGTATGTGTGCATGCTTGGATGCGTTTGCGTGCAGCACATGATTGTAAGTATCCTTGGAGGCCAGACGAAGGCATCAAAGCCAATGGAACTGTAGTTAAACACTATGAGGACCTACCATGTGGAGCCAAACCTGGATTCTCCGCAAAAACAGTCAGTGCTCTTAACCACTGAGTCACCTCTCCAGCCCCAGTGACTTATGGCTTTAGATAGAAGACTTCAATAGAAAGAATTAAGTAGATTTCAAAGAAGAAAGAAAAAAAAAAACACATTTACCAATCCTGAAAAGAAGAGTATTCCAAACAGGAGCAATACCAACTCCCTAAGGTGAGACTACAAGCTCACAGTTTAGCAGCAAGAGAGTCTGAAGAACTTGGAGCCAGACCCTGGCTGAGGACTCTCTGAGCCCTGAGAACACCAACTTTAAGAGGCCTGATAAAGCCATCAAGAGATTGAGGTAAATATTTGCGTGATAAGTAGGAAAATATGTAGTTGTAAAAGGAGAGAGGGAGGGAGGGAGAGGGAGGGAGGGAGGGAGGGAGGGAAGGAGAGGGAGAGAGAGAGTGTCAAAAGTGAAAGTTCATCTGATGCTGCTGAGAGGGTTAGACAGATGAGAGCCATGAGTGATTTTGGTAATGTGAGCAAACCAGGGACAGTGGTGACTGGGAAGGAAGTCGGTACTGCTCTCGGACAGACATATTCAAAGGGCAGAAACTAGGGGCCAGGTGAGTATGCTCAAGAACGCAGGGGTTGTTTTCCTTAAGTGGTGTCCTGGCTCACAGAACGGATGCATTTTGTAGTCTTTCAGAGTCTAATTCAACAGCCTTCTATACGCTCAAAAAAACATGTTTGAGCCTTGCCACTGTCATCAGAATGACCACAGCACTACATTTATCTAATTAGTTCCTCTCTGTGACAATTGAGATTGTATCATTGTGTCTCTGTGGACGAGTCAGTCTTTGTGTGAAATGTCTCCAAGTGATAAACTGGGCTGCAGGAGAAACTCATTAGCTATTTCCATGGTTTGGAGAAGCATTGCTGTAAGAAATGCTTTTAAATGTGCTTTCAAAACTGTGTTTAAAGCTATAATTTGGATTAAAATAATTGGTGGTTGTTAGCACATCCTTATTTCTTAACTTTAGGCCTTTATTTCTTATAGAAATGACTTTTTGTGTGTGTCCAGTAAACTTACTGTTGCATCTGGCAAGTGAAATTAGAATGCAGTTGCCTCCTGACCTTGTTTCCTGTCATAAAAACACAGGCATAGATTTTCAGAACCCTTATATAGACACGCATTCTGTAAACGCTGGCACTTGGCAACTCAGAACAACCTAAGAGCTGGGCCTGTTTCATACCACTTCTGACCAGTTAAAGGCTCACAGTTGTTTGTTAGGGTTTCGACTGGCTTTATTCTGTCTTGGATATTATATCCAGATTCTGAATATCCTCTTATTTTCCCATGTATTCAAAACTCTATGATCCCCTCCACCCTGCTTCCTTCCCAGACTATGAGCCTCTACAGTTTAGTCAAAACATAATCAACTTGAGTGTAATTAATTAGTGAAAGCTTTCTATAAACAGGGGGTAAAAATGTTTGGGGAGCCGTTAAGAAAGTGGACTTTGTGTCTGTGAACCTAGAGTGATATCCTCTCTCTCTCTCCCTTTCTCTTTCTCCCTTTCCCTCTCTCTCTGCCTTGCTCTCCACCTCTCTGTTCCTCCTTCTCCCCTCTCTTCTCTTGTAGCCCAATCTGGCCTTAAATTTGTATGTCTCTCAACTGGCCTTCTAATTGAAATCTTCTTTCCTCAGTCTCTCAGATCTAGGATTGTAAGTGGGAGCCACCACATCCCGAGGGCTCAGCTAGAATGGGAAGCTACTTAGAGTCTTTATGCTTCAGACCTTCCTTTCTCAAAGGTGATAACGCTAATGGGTTAAGTGCTTTCCAGGTAACCCGTCACCTCACCTTCACAATGACCGAGTGAGAGAAGTACTATGGTTTTACAGAAGACAAAGAACAGATGTTAAATCATCTGCCCAGTCACAAACCCTTAGTAGCAAACCAGGGTCCCAGATAAGTTAAGTACTTGGAGAGGGAATGGTGTGCCCTGGACTATCATAAGAGGTCATGATCTGCTGTTCAATCCCCATGTCAGGATAACTTTAGCATTTTTAAAAGTGTAATTTCCTCTCACACAATACATCCCATCCACAGCTTCCTCTCCCTCCATTCCTCCCAGACCCTCTTCCTACTTCTGCTCTCGCCCAGGCCCACTCTTGTGAGGACTTTTTGGCAACCTATGCACATCTTATCTACTGGATTGGGACCTAAGGACATGAAAGAATAGTGCAGGTTACAGTCTCATGCTATAGACAGCCTTACTTCAGTGTCAGAGTACTTTTATACACAAATGTAATAAAGAAAGCAATGAGCCAAAAAAAGAAAGAAAAAAAAGAAAGGAAAAAAGAAAGAAAGAAAGAAAGAAAGAAAGAAAGAAAGAAAGAAAGAAA
>JADRCD010212207.1:0-29923 GCA_019843815.1 Montemys delectorum | reverse complement strand
AAAAAAAAAAAAAAAAAAAAAAACAAGAACAAACGCCTGTTCCTTCCCCCCTCCTCCTGCTTGCCACCCCACCCTCTCCCGATTACTGGCCCTGGCATTCCTCTACACTGGGGCACAGAACCTTCACAGCATGGCCACTTTCTTATGATCTATCTATCCCATGGCATCTTCTTTCTTCTCCTCTCCCCTCCACTCTTCATGGTCTCTGTTTCAGACTCCAAGACCAGGAACCAAGGTCCAGCCTACCTCTCTTCTGCCCATCTACAAGTTGTAGGCATCTTTATTCAACCAACAGTTTTAAGTTAAGGAGAAAGGTTATATAGCATCACTTGGTATATGTGAAGATTTCTTCATCCCTGAGGCTCTCTTCATCAGGGGCAACCAGATCTTGGGGACCAGTATTTAGTATTAAAATACATAGCAACAGCCCAAACCTCAACACACCCCAAGCTAAACAACCACAGCGTGTATGCAGAGGTCCTATGGAAGACCAGCGTGGGCTCCGTGACTGCCACTTCAGACTCTGTGAGCCCTGCTTAGCTGATTCTGTGGACAGTGTTCTCTTGGTATCCTAAGCCCCTCTGGCTAATACAACCCTCCCTCCCCCTCTTCTGCAGATTCCCTGAGTTCCATCTAATGTTTGTCTGTGGGTCTCTCCATCTACTTCCGTCAGCTGCTGGAGGAAGTCTCTCTGATGTCAATTAGTCTGGACACCTATCTATGAGCATAGCAGAATAGCCTTAGGAATCATTTTCAGTGACTTTTTTTCTTTTTTTCAGTTGTATTTGGTTCTACCTTTGGTCTCTGAAAGCAGCTCTGGTTTCTGGCCATCCAGACAGTGTCACGGATGGCATTCCTCTCCGGACTTGGGCCTCAAGTTAGATCAGTCATTGATTGGCCACTCCCATAAGCTCTTAGCCACCACTTCCCCCAGCATATCTTGAAGGTAGGACAGGAGTAAGAAAAAGTTTTGTTGCTGGGTTAGTATTTTAATGCTACCACTAAGAGACTGGCCAGGTTACCAAAGATAGCCAGTTTAGGCTCTGTATCCCCCATAACTAGTAGTCTTAGATAGGGTTACCCTCTTAGATTTCAGGAAGTTTCCACCACACTAAGTTTCCACATTGCCTCCTAAATCCCTGCCTCTTATTCCAGTCATGTTTCCCTGTTCTCTGACCCTTAACTACCCCTACCCTCTGCCCGCCTAATCCCTCCTAGTCCCATCTCCACCCAACTCCAATCCACCCAAAAGATCTATTTCTCCTTCCCAGGGAGACCCATGTATTCCTCTCTCATGATCTCTTTGTTACATAGCCTCTCTGGGCCTATAGATTGTACTGTGATTGTCTTAGTCAGGGTTTCTATTCCTGCCCAAACATGATGACCAAGAAGCAAGTTAGGGAGGAAATGGTTTATTCAGCTTACATTTCCACATTGCTGTTCATCACTAAAGCAATTCAAGACTGGAACTCAAGAAGGTCAGGAAGCAGGAGCTGATACAGAGGGCATGGCAGGATGTTTCTTACTGGCTTGCTTCCCCTGGCTTGCTCAGCTTGCTTTCTTATAGAACCCAAGACTTCCAGCCCAAGACATGGTACAACTCACAAGAGTACCTCCTCCCTTGATCACAAATTGAGAAAATGCCTTACAGCTGGATCTCATGGAGGCATTTCCTCAAGGGAGGCTCCCTTCTCTGTGATAACTCCAGCTTGTGTCAAGTTGACACAAAACCAGCCAGTACAGCTAACTAATATCTACTAACAAGTGAAGATATACCATGTTTGTCTTTCTGGGTATGGGTTTCCTCCCTCAGGATGATTCTTTTTTTTTTTTTTCTAATTCCATCAATTTGACTGCAAATTTCATGATAGCATTTTTTTTCTAACAGCCGAGTAATACTCCATTGTGTAAATGTATCACATTTTCTTCATCCATTCTTTGGTTGAAGAAAACATAAGTTGTTTTCAGTTTTTGACTATTATGAACATAGTTGAGCAAGTGTCCTTGTGGTAGGATGGAGTACCTTTTGGGCATATGCCCGGGAGTAGCATAGCTAGGTCTTGAGGTAAACCAATTTCCAGTTTTCTTAGAAATGGCCATATTGATTTCCAAAGTGGCTGAACAGGTTTGTACTCCCACCCAGCAATGAAGAAGTGTTCTCCTTGGTCCATGTCCTCACCAGCATGAGTTGTCACTTGTATTCTTGATCTTAGCAATTCTGACAGGTATAAGATAAAAATCTCAGAATCATTTTGATTTGTCTTTCCTTGATTTATCAATAATGTTGAACATTTCTTTCTCAGCCCATTTGAGATTTCTCTGCAGAGAAATCTCTGTTTTGATCTGCACCCCATTTTTTATTAGATATTTTGTTTATTTACATGTAAATTTCTCCTTTCCCAGTTTCCCCTCCAAAAAACAAACAAACAAACAAACACAACAAGAACAAACCCCTGTTGCCTCCCCCCTTCCTATGCCTGCCACCCCACCCTCTCCCACTTATTGGCCCTGGCACTCCCGTACACTGGGGCACAAAACCTTCACAAGGCAAAGGTCCTTTCCTATTGATGATCGAATTTGCAATCCTCTACTATACACATGCTGCCAAAACATTCAGTCCCACCATGTTTAGTCCTTGGTTGGTGGTTGGGTCCCTGGGAGCTATGAGGGTACTAGTTAGTTCATATTGTTGTTTGTCCTAAGGGGCTGCAAACCCTTCAGCTCCATAATGTTGAACATTTCTTTCTCAGCCCATTTGAGATTTCTCTGCTTTGATCTGCACCCCATTTTTAATTGGATTATTGGTTTGTTGACATCTAGTTTCTTGAGTTCTATATATACTTTGGATATTAGCCCTTTGTTGGATATGGAGCTGGTAAAATCTTTTCCCATCCTGTAGGCGGTCATTTTGTCTTCTTGATGGTGTCCTTTGCTTCACAGAAGCTTTTCAGTTTCATGAGGTCCCATGCAGTAGAAATTTCTGGTTGTATCATGTGATACAGACTCACATGATGCTTTGCTGAGGCAAGACCCATGAGAGGACATGTGGTGTTTAGAAAGCGTATAACTGGGACTCAACAGACAGTGATGGCATGCTTGCATAGGTAGTCTTGCAACAACGCTTTGTTGGTTTCCTGTCTTCTCTCTGCTGAGAAAGGCACAGTGGAGAACTTCTGGTTTCCTGGCTGGTTGTGGTCGTTCCTGCTAACTCATGCCAACTTAGTGGAGGTCTCGCTATTTCTGCTAGATAGTGCCACCACTGATGATTTGTGTTTTGTATCCTGATACTACTGAACTGGACTGCTGGTATCCTGACAACTGATATTGGAATCACCCCCAAAGAGCTACTTCTAAACAGGTCCACATTCCCTTGTCCGATTTACCATCTTTTCTCTCCTACCTTTGGACATGGGCTAGAGGAGGTGGGGGTCAAAATGCTCGAGAACCCTTATTAAAGTAGGTTTTGAAAAATCAAAGCCTACAGTCCCCTTTATCAATTGATTATCTTAGAGCCTGTGTTATTGGTTTAGAAAGTTTAGAAAGTTGTCTCCTGTGCAATGCATTCAAAGCTATTTCCTACTTTCTTTTCTGTCAGGGTCAGTGTGTCTGGTTTTATGTTGAGTTCTTTGATTCACCAGAACTTGAACTTTGTGCAGGGTGATAGACATGGACCTATTTTCATTCTTCTACATACCCACATCCAATTAGACAAGCACTATTTTTTGAAGATGCTTTTTTATTCATT
Source organism: Montemys delectorum (assembly GCA_019843815.1). Classification (NCBI taxonomy): domain Eukaryota; kingdom Metazoa; phylum Chordata; class Mammalia; order Rodentia; family Muridae; genus Montemys; species Montemys delectorum. The sequence continues at coordinate 26,178 of JADRCD010212207.1, read as the reverse complement.
GTGTTTCTTACTTCTTTATCAAAAACAAGGTGTCCATAGCTCTGTGAATTTGTGTCTGGGTTTTGGTTCAGACAATTCCCTTGATCGATTCCATTAATCGTGTCTGGTTTTATGCAAATACTATTGCTCTATAGAACAGCTTGAAATCAGAGATGGTGATACTTTTTGAAATTTTTTTATCTTTTAGAATTTTTTCAGCTATCCTCGGTTTTTTTTTTTTTTTTTGATTTTCCACACGAAGTTGAGTAGTGTCCTTTCATCGCATTGAATCTACAGATTGTTATGGTAAAATGGTCATTTTCACACAGTTAATTCTACTAATCCATGAGCTTGAGAGATATTTCTGATATCTTCAATTTCTTTCTTCAATGACTTGCTTGGTTAATTACCCCAAGATATTTTTATGTTGTTTATGGCTATTATGAAGGCTGTAATTTCCCTGATTTCTTTCTTGATCCATTTTTCATATGAAAGGATTACTGCATTCTTTTTTTAATTTTGTATCTAACCATACTTCTGAAGATATTTATCAGCTTTAGGAGGTTCCTGGCAAAAATTTGGGGTCACCTATGTATATCATCTGCAACTAATACTTTGATTTCTTCTTTTCCAATTTGTATCTCTTTATCTTTTGTCTTATTGGTCTAGCTAGAACTTCAAGTACCATATTGATTCGATATGAACAGAGTGAACAATCTTGTTTTGTCTCTGATTTTACTGGAATTGCTTTAAGTTTCTTTCCATATAATTTGATGTTGGCTGTATTCTTGTTGTATATTGTCTTTATTATGTTTAGGTATCTTCCTTGTATCTCAAGTTTTTCCAAGATTTTTATAATGAAGGGGTGTTGGATTTTTGTCAAGGGCTTTCTCAGCACTCCTGTGTGATTTTTTTTTCTTTTGGTTCGTTTATATGGTGAGTTACATTGACAGATTTTCGTGTTTCAAACCGTCTCTAAACTTCTGAGATAAAGCCTATTCAATCATAGTAGGTGATCTTTTTGATGTGTGGGGTTTTTTGTTTTTGTTTATTTGTTTGTTTTTGTCATTGTTGTTTTTGTTTGCAAGGGCTTTTATTGAGTAATTTTGCCTCTATGTTCATAAGGGAAATAGGTCTACAATTCCCTTTGTTTCATTTTTTTGAGGTTTTGGTACCGAGGTGATATCATAAAACAAATTTGACAATGTCCCTTCTGTTTCTATTTTGTAGAATAATTTAAGGAATATTGGATAATGCTTTTCTTTGACAGTCTGGTAGAATTCTGGGTTAAAACTGTCTGGCTCTTGGCTTTTTCTTTTTTTTCCTTTTGGGAGACTTTAAATGACTGCTTTTATTTTCTCAGAGGTTATAGGTCTATTTAAGTTTGTTTATCTGATCTTGATTTAACTGGGGTAAGTGGTAGCTCTCAAGAAAAGAATCCATTTCTTTCAGATTTTCCAGTTTTGTGGAGCACAAGCTTTTAAAAGTATAGCCTGATGATTCTTTGGTTTTCATTTCTGATTTTGTTAATTTGGATCTTTTCTCTTAGTCTTTTAATTAATTTGAATAAGTTTTTGTCTATATTGTTGATTTTCTCAGAGAACCAACTCTTTGTTTCATTGATTCTTTGTATTGTACTTTTTTGTTTCTAATTGATTGCTTTCAGCCCTGAGTTTGATTATTTCCTGCCATCTACTCCTTTTGAGTGTGCTTTCTTTTTTCTGTTCTAGAGCTTTCAGGTTTGCTGTGAAATTACTAGTATGAGACTTCTCCAATTCCTTTATGAAGGCACTTAGTGCTATGACATTTCCTCTTAGCATTGCTTTTGTTGTGTCCCATAAGTTTGGGTATGTCGTACATTCATTTTCTTTTACTTTTAGGAAGTGTACAGGCTGGTTTTGTGTGTCAACTTGACACAGGCTGGAGTTATCACAGAGAAGGGAGCTTCAGCTGGGGAAGTGCCTCCATGAGATTCAGTTGTGGGGCATTTTCTCAATTAGTGATCAAGGGGGTAGGGCCCCTTGTGGGTGGTGCCATCCCTGGGCTGGAAGTCTTGGGTTCTATAAGAGAGCAGGCTGAGCAAGCCAGCGGAAGCAAGCCAGTAAGGAATATCCCTTCATGACCTTTGTATCAGCTACTGTTTCCTGATCTGCTTGAGTTCCAGTCTTGACTTCCTTTGGTGATAAACAGCTGTGGGAAGTAAGCTGAATAAACCCTTTCCTCCCCAACTTACTTCTTAGTCATGATGTTTGTGCAGGAATAGAAACCCTGACTAAAACAGGAAGTCTTTAGTTTCTCTCCTTATTTCTGTCTTGATCCAGTTGTCATTTAGTAGAGAGTTGCTCAGTTTCCATGAGTTTATAGCTTTCCATTGTTTTTGTTGTTGAAATCCATGGTGGTCTGATAGGATACAGGGGGTTATTTTCAAATTTCTTATATCTGTTGAGACTTGTTTTGTGATCAAGTATGTGATTAATTTTGGAGAAAGTTATAGGAGCTTCTGAGAAGAAGGTGCATTCTTTTGTGTTTGAGTGAAATGTTCTGTAGCTATTTATTTGGCCCATTTGAGTCATAAGGCCTGTTAGCTCCATTATTTCTCTTTAGTTTCTGTCTGGATGACCTGTCCATTGGTAAGAGTATGGTGTTGAAGTCTCCCGTTATTAATGTGTAAGGTTCAATGTGTGATTTAAGCTTTAGTAATGTTAAATGTGGGTTCCTTTTCATTGGGGGCATAAATTTTAAGAATTGAATGTCATTTTGGTGGATATTTCTGTTGGTGAGTATGAAATATCCTTCTCTATTTCTTTTGATTAATATGGTTTGAAATCTATGTTGGTAGATACTATAATAGGTACACCAGCTTGCTTGGAAAATATCTTTCCAACCTTTTATTCTGAGGTAATGTTGAATCTGAGATATGTTTCTTGTATGTAGCAGAAAATTGCATCCTCTTTTCCCATTCATTCTGTTAGTCTATGACTTTTCTTTGAGAGTTGAGGCCAGTGATGTTGAGAGATATCAGTGACCAAGAATTGTTAATTACTGTTCTTTTGTTGTTAGTGGTGGTTTTGTGTAGGGTGTGTGTGTGTGTGTGTGTGTGTGTGTGTGTGTGTTTGCTTCCCTTCTTTTGGTTTTGCTGGTGTTTGCTGTATTTTCATGGGTGTAGTTAAGCTACTTAGGTTGCAGTTTTCCTTCTAGTACCTTTGGTAGGGCTAAATTTGTGGATAGAGATATTGTTGAACTTTGACTTTACTATGGAATATCTTGTTCTCCCTATCTAGGGTACTAATTTCTGAGTTTGTCTTTGTTGGATGGCTGTTTTGTTCCTTGGTTTCTGTTTCTTCTCTGGTCTTCTGGCCTGAGTACCCTGTGGTTGAGTGGAAAGATTCCATCCAAATTTGGGGCTGGGCTTCTGATGGCTTCAGTAGACTCTGGTCTAATGGTGGGTCTCTGCCTGTGTTTAAGTTTGGGACACAGTGATGAGGACAGGTAGAGAAATTGGGCATAGGGTGGGTGAGGAACTGAGACAGTCAGTTTTCTGTGCCTGTGGGTCCCAGGGCTCAAATTCAGATTGCTAGGCTTAACAGCAAGTGCCTTTATCTGCTGAGCCATCCCTTCTTCCCTCTGTGGAAATGACCACAGGTGAGCAATGCTCCAATTCTATTCCATCTTCAATCCTAGTTCACAGCTTAATGGCAGCTAAGCCAGTGATTGTCGAAACACTTTGCTGGGAGAGGAAGAATTTGATTGGTCCAGGCCATCTTTGACGTTGTTCTCCTGGAATAGATGTTAAGCCAGGTCCAACAAAACTTGGAAAGAAGATGGCTGGTTCAGGCTCCATATCAAGTATTGTTAAGTCTTCCTAGGGTTACCTTTGTAGATTCCAGGGAGTATCCGTTGCACTAGACTTCCACATTGCCCCCAATTGCCCCCTCCCTGATTCTAGTCATCTTTCCCAGTACTGTCCTCCTCCATCCCCTCCCCTGCCTGATCCCTCCTGTTCCCATCTCTACCAACCCCTAGTACACCTGCAAAAATCTATATTATTTGTCCTTCCTAGGGACATCAACCCAGCCACAAAGCCTTCAACCTACAATTTGTCCCACCTGCAAGATAATGGTGGGGCAGAACTTGTGGGAGTGACCAACCAACCAGTAGGTCCAACTGGGGCCCACAAGTTGCCAGGATGGCAGGAACCAGAGGCTAAAGAGCTCAGAGACCTAGGATAGAACCAAACATGATTGACAGGAAAAAACAACAGTCAATGAAATGATTCCTGAGGATATTCTACTATACTCGTAGATAGGTGCCTAGCCCAACAGACATCAAAGAGGCTTCATCCAGCAACTGATGGAAGCAGAGGAAGAGACACACAGCCAAGCACTAGGCAGAACTCAGAGAGCCTCAAGGAAGACTGGGAGGAAGAATCGTAGGAACCAGGGGGTTTGAGGACACCATGAGAACACAGGCCACAGAATCAAGTAAGCAGGGCTCATAGAGACGGAAGCGACAACCATAGAGTCTGTATGGGTCTGATCTAGGTATTTTGCATATATACTATGACTGTGTTGCTTGGTCGGTGTCTCTGCCTCTTTTATCTGCTCTTTGGATCCTTTTCCTCCCACGGGGTTGCTTTGTCCCGCCTTGCTATGAGGATATATGTCTAGTCTTGTTGTAACTTGTTATGCTGTATTTGGTTCATATCCCTGGGAGGCCTACTCTTTTCTAATGGGAATGGAGGAGGATTAGCTAGCTCTGGGAGAGAGAGAAGATGGGGGTAGTGGCTGAGAGGTTCGGTGGGAAGAGAAACTGTGGTCTAGATGTTATATATGAGAGAAGAATTAAAAAAAAAAAAAAAAAGACTTGGACAAAGTACAGCCATCTGTAACTCCACTTCCAGTGGATCCAAAATCCTCTTGCAGGCAAAATACTCACACACATAAAAATTAAAAATAAAATTAAACTAAAATATTCTGACAATCCTCAATGAGGATAAACCTTGAGATCATGTAAATATAATAAACCAGCTACAAAGAGACAAACCCTGATTATAATTTACATAAAGTGGTTATTGTTATCCGACTCATAGAAGAAAAGGGGATAGGGTGTCTGCCAGGGGCAGAGGTAGGGATTGCAGCAGCAGAGAAATGTCTAACGCCTCCAATGGGACTGCAGAGAATGAACAGTTGAAGAGGGCTGAGGAAGGCCACACAGAGAAGAGGACTCTCTGCAAAGATGACAATGCAGACTCTTCTCTCGGGCTGTTGTTGTCGTTTGTTTTTAATGTCTCTACAGAGTCTACCTCCCAAATATTGGGCTGGTCGGTTTGAAGAAAGATAAAACAGAGAAAACCAGCAAGGCCTTTGCTTTAAGTTGCCAAGCTTACCTTTAGTCAGTCATCTTGGGAGATGGGCACTTTTACTTCTCCCTATCTGTCTCCCAGGGAATCTAATGCCTAGCCCCTCCAGTGAACAAGATAAAAACTTCTGGAAGTTGGCTTAAAAAGATGAAAAGGCAGAAAAGGAGAGGCATATCTGACCTGAGACATGTAGGACCATGCTTATTGATCACATTGTGACAGGACATTAAGTCCTCCACAGAAAACTGAGCCATATGCCCCATGCTCTGCAGGTGGGTGAGAGATTGCCCACCGAGTCTGATGGCTGAGACCCTTATAAGGATGGAAAAGGATTGAGTCCCCACTTCTGGCCATAAAGAAAACTAAGAAGTGTAGGTTTTTAATCAGAAACTATCAAATATTAAACTAAGATATTAATATTAGTGAACTATACACATTAAAATGGTAAAGATGGACCCACAGCAGTGCCCAGATGATGAGCAGTATCCTTTTGTGGCAGAGTGGTATAGATGGAGAGGGGCTAGGGCCAGAGAAAAGGGAAGGTGGTCACGGTTCTATCATTCTAGTTTAGGTGAATGCAGGTCGTGTTGCCATAATGCAGGAAATCTGAGCTGGAGCTGAGCCAGAAGAAAGTACAACTACAACTGTGAATTCAGTGACAGACTGTTTAAGTAGAGCTGTGCAAAGATACTCACTTGGGTGTATGGCTGGCAATAAGAACCTATGTGGTCTCTAGTCTAGAATTTTCTGTTAGGGACTTTGTGAAGTGTTACCATAAGTTTTCACTGTGTACACAAACAGCAGAATCCGTGAGAGTACTTAGGAAAGTGAATTACTTAATGTTTTTTTATACATATATGTTGTGGTATTATAATGAGATATGTAATATGTAATGCATTATAATTTCATATAATATAATACGCATACATACTATATATGAGTGTTTAGTCTATGTACTTGTATGTGCTCCAAGTTTGTGCCTGGTGTCCTCAGAGGTCAGAAGAGGTGCCAGATCCCCTGAAACTAGAGGTATAGGAGATTGTGAACCACAGTGTAGGTGCTGGAAATCAAACATGGGTCCTCTTTAAAAGCAACAAGTGCTCTTAACTGTTGAACTATCTCTCCAGCCCCTGTTTAACTTTGCATAAGTTTTTCTGCTGTACCCTTTTCCTCATTAAAATATCTTCTAACTTACTAAGGACTACATTGGAGGAATCATTCTTTGATCTATGAAGATTTTATTGTTGTTAGCAAAGTAAACCAAAGTCAGAGTGACTGGTAGATCTGTGGATATTCAGTATGGTCACCCAATAGATGTTGGAAACTTCCAGAACCTCAGGCCTGACCTGGAAACTGAGGACAATAACCCCTCAATGTGGACAGTAGACTGCTAGAGGTTTTTGATCAAAGACAGCTTGCTCTCTTGGCTTTCTACCTCAAATGCATGTGCCAGTAGAGACTTGGCCCAGTCTCCGCCTTGCTCTCTTCCTCCTCCATATTGGCTTCTTGTCCTCACTTTTCCATTTGCATAACTAATATACACAGCACAGAGTTCCTGCAATTCTAAAGACATCTGGCTAGCACATCTTGAATGCTGATGTCAGGAAACATCTGGAAGAGAGTTAAAGTTACTGCAGGCCCAACAGAGAACAATGGAAGTATGTTAATATGGAAAAATCAGCAGGGGGTGTGGTTGGCTTGTGTAATAAAGATGGCTGCCAGGCCAACTTATAAAAGTTCATGCAAACTCTGTTGAATTTTGAGCATCCACACCACTGAGCATTTGAGCAGAGAGTCAATTAAAATGAAATCATTGCCACTTTCTTTTGGACGCTTACCCTAGAAGCTTTCTTTTCTTTCTTTTTAAAATACATTCATTTTTGTCATCCCCCACTCCCAGAAAGACTATGTGGACCAAACCCAGAGCTTTGCATATACCGAGTAATCCACCACTGAGCTCTGTCCCAGCCCCATGGCTTTCCTTTCCATAAAGCTTCCTGCCAGCTAGCCAAGATAAACCTTTCTAAAAGCAAGATTTTCTAAAAAAAAAAAAAAATCTTATTTTACAGTAACATTAGTATGATCTTCCTCCCTTCTTGAGCTCTCTCTCAAATTATAAACACATAAAATACTTTTTATTCACCCATAATCTCTGTCTCTAAGAAGTTTGAAAAGTGAAGAAGAGGGTTCAGTAGTTGCTACACAAGCCTGATTGATTGACCCCTAGTGGGAATTGACTCCCAAAGGCTGTCTTATGATTTCCACACTCTCTTCCTGAATAATAATTAATAAAGCATAGTAAATCAGTGAGAGAAGGCGAGTGCCTATTTAACATATCGAGGTGGACTTTGTTAGCATATCAAAGCCTCCAGCTTCTCCCAGCATCCCTCAGTCCCTACCTGTTACAGAGTATAGCTGCCATGCCTGTACCCTGGACTCCAGTCTTTCCCTTCCTCCAAAGGATCGTCCCTATATAATCCAGATATTTTGGTTATCTGCTCTCTGTTCCTCTTTTCATCTTTTTGTTCCTTTGGCCTTGTAGGTATTGTACTGGGATCCTTTCTCACCCTTCCCCTACTTCCCCTTTTCCCACATGGTCCAGGGTCATGACCATTCTGGGCTCTCCCAGATGTGTTTGCTTCTGGCTATGTCTCCCTTCTATCTATAATAAACTTTCTCCTCCACCATACCTACAAGCAGTCATGTCCTTTCCTTTCTGTTTAATTTCTTTCTTTCTTTCTTACCTTTTTTTTTTTTTTCCATTCAAACTGTCTTAATTAAAAAAGGAGAGGATCATAGGATCAGAGGTGAGGAGGACACACTATCTGTCACAACACCAGGAGTAACTGTGACCAGCAGGACCCAGGCACACAGGAACTCCACCAGTCCAGTGGCACGGGTTCCTTCCAATCTATCTGGGCTGGTGCCCTAAGCAGACCTTGGGAGCAAACTCTGCAGCAAGTCCCATAATACTCCGAGGAAGCTCTACTCCCAGGTGCTCTAACAGGCCCAGGATCAGAGGATCAGAGGATCCCAAAATCACAGGATCACAGAGACAGCTTGACTCTGAGGAGTTCTGACACAACCAGGATCACAGGAAGGACAGACTCCAGTCAGATATAGCCAGGGCAGGTAGCACTAGAGACAACCAAATGGCAGAAGGCAAGCATAAGAACATAAGCAACAGAAACCAAGGTTACTTGGCATCATCAGTTCTTCCACCAAAGAAAAGCATGATTCAGATCTAAAATCACTTCTCATGATGATCTCAGAGGACTTTAAGAAGGACATAAATAGGGCTGGTGAGATGACTCAGCAGGTAAAAGCACCGACTGCTCTTCCAAAGGTCCTGAGTTCAAATCCCAGCATCCACATGGTGGCTCACAACCACCCATAATGAAATCTGATGCCCTCTTCTGGTGTATCTGAAGACAGCTACAGTGTACTCATTTATAATAATAATAAATAAATCTTAAAAAAAAAGGACATAAATAACTCCCTCAAAGAAATACAGAAGAATACAGGTAAACAGCTAGAAGCCCTTAAAGAGGAAACATGAAAATCCCTTAAAGAACTACAGGAAAACACAATCAAACAGGTGAAGGAAATGAACAAAACCATCCAGGATCTAAAAATGGAACTAGAAACAATAAAGAAATCACAAAGGGAGACAACCCTGGAGTTAGAAAACCTAGGAAAGAGATCAGGAGCCATAGATGCAAACATCACCAACAGAATACAAAAGATAGAAGAGAGACTCTCAGGGGCAGAAGATACTAAAGAAAACTTTGACACAACAGTCAAAGAAAATGCAAAAAGCAAAAAGCTCTTAACCCAAAACATCCAGGAAATCCAAGAACAATGAGAAGACCAAACCTAAGGATAATAGGTATAGAAGAGAGCGAAGACTCCCAATGTAATGGGCCAGTAAATATTTTCAACAAAAGTATAGAAGAAAACTTCCCTAACCTAAAGAAAGAGATGCCCATGAACATACAAGAAGCCTACAGAAGTCCAAATAGACTGGACCAGAAAAGAAATTCCTCCTGTCACATAATAATCAAAACACCAAATGCACTAAACAAAGAAAGAATTTTAAAAGCAGTAAGAGAAAAAGGTCAAGTAACATATGAAGGCAAGCCTATCAGAATTACACCAGATGTCTCACCAGAGACTATGAAAGCTAGAAGATCTTGGGCAGATGTCATACAGACCCTACAAGAACACAGGCTACTATACCCAGAAAAACTCTCATTTACCATGGACGGAGAAAACAAGGTACTCCATGACAAAACCAAATTTACACAATATCTTTCCACAAATCCAGCCGTACAAAGGATAATAGATGGAAGACACCAACATAAGGAGCAAAACTACACTCTAGAAGAAGCAACAAATCCACATAAACATAATTCCACCTCTAACAACAAAAAACCAGGAAGTAACAATTACTTTTCCTTAATATGTCTTAATATGAAAATATTACCAACATATCCTAATCGATGGAAATTTAAAAGTATGAGGAATTAGAAATTTGTTGGCTGTCATCCAGTGGTCTATCTAATTTGGTAATTGGAGAAATAGGCCCAATATTATACATACAATCCATATACACTTTCTACTTGTTTGTACATGGCAGTGTCTTGCTCTGTACCACATAATGGTCTTGAAATCATGCTTCTCCTATCTCAGCCTCTCTATTAGTAGGATTGTTTATTTGATGTTTTTACACTATACTATGGATTTCAAAACAGCTTACATATTTCAAAATTACAGCCAAAAGAAACATAGACAGTTAATTTGAGAGGTGACTTGTAAGAGAACAACAAAGAGTGAGACTGAATGCTTTGCTTGATATTTATAATTATTGTATCAACTTTGAAGAAGAGGACTTTATAAGTTACTGTTTTTCTGAGATGAAGGCTTTTCAAAATCATCATAGCCAATGAACCAGATTCTTACCCTCACCTAATATCTGTGCCACCCTCTAAGCAGAACCATTGTTCATTGAAACAGTTGGTGAATAACTTGATAGATAGACCATCTTAGTACACACACTAGTTCTTAAATGAATGAAACTTGTTCCCTGTGGGCTGAGAATGAAGACAATCACTCAAGTCAAATAGCTTTGACCATAGCAGGAAATCTGTATCCAAAAATCATGTCTACATTTCATTCCTTGGCGCAGCAGAACTGTCAAGTCTTAGCTTAGCTATTATGGAGGTAAAACCCTTTGGTGATGTGAGGATCATTGAAGTACAGCCTTATTACAATGAACTCCAATGTCTAAAAATTGTTCTCATTTTGGGTTTGTACCACAGTCTTAAGTGTCAAGACTTTAAGTTCTACTAAAAACCAACCAAACAAACAAAAAGTCTTTATCTATTTATATTCATTTAAAAAAACTAATAGTGATATATTATTTTAAAATATCATGTAGTTAATATGTTTAGAGTTATTTAAAATTTATATTGAGAAAAATGTATGTATTTTCAGTATTGCTGTAGACAAGCACCTACATAAGACTTCAATTGATTGTTGTTTTATAATAAACAACTTTTATAATACTCATTTTGACTGTTACAATATTTTTTAAATTTTAAAGAATATGAAAAAAAACCCAAAAGGTATGGCAGGTATTGAAGGGGATCTCTGGGAGGAGTCAGGGTACAAAAGGGAAAGAAGAATGTGATATAATTCTATTTAATTAAAATATGTTTTAAATGTTAAAAATAAAATAAAATAACATAAAGAAGGATAGGAGAGGGTCAGAAATAAAACTTGGTGCTAGCATGATGCCTAATACATAGAAGGCCTTTTGGGTCTATCTCCAGTGTGGCCAGAACCATTTCCCCCTGCCTCATGCCTCTGCCACCCCCCACCTCCACCACCACCCCCTATCCCAAAAAATGAACAAACAAAAGGCAGACCTGGGCTTCCCTAATATGGGGACTGGAACGTTTACTTTTTGTTTGTTTGTTTGGTTTTGGTTTTTCAAGACAGGGTTTTCCTGCATAATCCTGGCGGGCTATCCTGGAACTCGCTCTGCCAGCAGCAGTCTGGGATGGGACTCACTCTGAGATGCACACTTATCTATGCCTCTTGAGTGCTGGGAATAAAGGTGTGCACTATCACACCCGGAGGCTTTACAAATATTTTTCAATGGCAAGAAAGAACCAAGAAAGAGTTTTAGTATTGAATTCTAGCCTGTCTCCTTACCTTGGGTGTGTATAACTAGAGCACGTGGTAGTTATTTTTGTCTCTTTGGATTGCCATGAGGACCATGACAGCTCTATTGTGTTAGAAGTGCTCTTGAACTCTTGTTAGGCACCTTTTAGCATGACTTCCTTGATAACCTTAGTGTCAAACAAAGCAGACAAGTAACTTAGCAGAGCAAGGCAATTTATTCTTTTTTTTTTTTTTAAGATTTACTTATTATTATATTTAAGTATACTATAGCTGTCTTCAGACACACCAGAAGAGGGCGTCAGATCTCATTACGGGTGGTTGTGAGCCACCATGTGGTTGCTGGGATTTGAACTCAGGACCTTGAGAAGAGCAGTCAGTGCTCTTAAGTGCTGAGCCATCTCTCCAGCCCCGGCAATTTATTCTTACAAAAAAATGGCACACCAGACCCAAAAGCAGGCTAGGACAGGAAGTTCGCTTGACTTCTATTCTAATTAAGGTCACTTGATTTTATTAAGGTGGTGCCTGTACCTCTTCCCCATTGGCTGGAGTCCAACTTCACAGTCTTCATGATTGGCTAATTTTAAAAGCATTAGTACAAAGAAAATGAAGGAAAGGGGTAAGGGCTCACCTGCAGGGTGAGGGAGCAGGGATGGGGGGATGTGGGAGGGTGCTGTGGAGGGGGGCAGGTGTCTATGTAAACACAAATTTTACCAGATGGGAGACATTAAAAGTTATACATAAAAGTTTCACTAGGTGAAAGAGATTAAAATGGAGGAGATTTACAGAATATTGATGCCTGAGAGACAAGCTACCTTTGATGGAAAATGAAAACAAAACAGAAATGACTTCCAATCTACTCATTCCTAACTCCAAAGCCTTGAACATCTGCTTTCAATTCCTTTTCTACCATGCTGATTTGTAATTAAGATTCTTCTCCTAGGCATCCCTATAGAATTCTACCTCCTGTTTCACTTTTATTTGTTTGTTTTTGTTTTTTGAGACAAGGTTTCTCTGTGTAGCCCTGGCTATCCTGGGACTCACTGTAGACCAGGCTGGCCTCGAACTCAGACCTCCACCTGCCTCTGCCTCCCAAGTGCTGGGATTAAAGGAATGTGCTACCACCACCCTTAAATTCTGTTTTTATATTTGAAATTTCTAACCTTTCTTGTTCTCTAATAGATTTTATATCATGCTATTCTTATAATATCATCACTTCTATGAATATATTAGTTTTTTCTAAAAAAAGTTTTACACTAAGAATTTTATTATATAGGATTCCTAAAGCCATTTTCATGCAAGCATGTAACATACTTGGAGCATCCTCAACCTCTATCCCAACATTTCTCCTTCTCCCACTCCCTTTGTCCCATTAGTCCCCTTTGTTCCCGAGACAGTTTTGGTTTTTTACTTTCATGTCATCTGATGTTTTTAAATTTAAAAATATTTAGTTGTATATACATATACATATATATACATATACATATATATACATATGTATATACATGTATATACGTGTACATGTGTGTGTGTGTGTTTGAGTGTGTGTGTGTGCCACAATATAGGCCCTAAGTACTGAACTTAAGTCTTTTTCAAGAGCAGTTTCTCCAGCCCCTAATGTTATTTTTATCTTATTTTATTTTGTTATTTTTATTTTTAATTGTGTAGGGTCGAGGTTATACACATGAGCACAGTGCCTGTGGAGGTTCGAGAGGGTTGAATTTCCTGGAACTGGAGCTGCAGGTAGCTGTAAGCAGCCCTGCCCTATGAGTCTCAAGTTAAACTTGGGTCCTGCATGGACTGTTTACTGGGGGAACCAGCATTTCTCCTTCTTCTCCTTCTCCTCCTCCTCCTCCTCCTCCTTGTCCTCCTTCTCCTCCTTCTCCTTCTCTTCCTCCTCCTCCTCCTCCTCCTTCTCCTCCTCCTCCTCCTTCTCCTTCTCTTCCTCCTCCTCCCTTCCTCCTCCTCCTCCTCCTCTTCCTCCTCCTCCTCCTCTTCCTCCTCCTCCTCCTCCTCCTCTTCCTCCTCCTCCTCTTCTTTCTCCTCCTCCTCCTTCTTTTCTTCCTCTTTCTTTTTCTTCCTCCTCTTTCTTTTTCTTCCTCCTCCTCCTTCTCTTCTTCTTCTTCCTCCTCCTCCTCTTCTTCTCTTGAGTTTTTTAGGGAGAAAAAAAGCTGTGTTTTATAGAGAGGCTAGTTATTCCTGGATACCCACACTCCAGTGACTAAATGTCAACTGGAAATCAAAACACTTTATCACAAAAATCACCTTTCCATATACATACATATGCACATATATGTGCATATATGTGCACTCTCAGTACCCCACTGCCAGCTTTAATCCTGTCTAGTGTCTCAGTTCTGGTTCATAGACCACTTTGTACTCTCTGCGAGCCTCAAGTCTGCTGCCTGGAGATGTGTATTTGAGGAGGATGCTCTGGCCTCGATCCTGTTGAAGGCAGGCTTGCTTCTTGGTTTTTCCTTTTTGCTGACTTACAGTTTAGCTTTCTCAGTTCAATAACTAGGCCTGTTTTTAACTCCAAAAATTCTGTTCCCTCATTATTTCTTCCCATTTTTGATAAAAAAAATTTACAATATTCTCATTTTAATGAAAGTTTGAAGGCAAATACGATTGTTGTCAGCCATTTTTAATTAGTATTCCTGGAAAGATATGCTTACTGTAATGATTTATTCTGAAAAATCAGGTTTTGTTTTTGTGCCAGAAACTCAAATTGAAGCACTCTAATGGGATCAGCAAATACATCTTAGAACAGTTTTGAAAATGTATTTATTAATTTTTTACTGATTTTTAATGTATTGGCTGTCATAACTGCTGTGTGGTAAATGTTTCTATTTGTTGGCAAAAACCACTTGAGTTGATCATCACCTTTCCTGTGGCTATAGATGTAAACAACATGTGCAACCCAGATGAGCTATGAAATCCAGGCTCCCACTTTGTGACACTCCTTCACAACCCCACAGGCTTCCAAACACACACATGTCCTCAAGTCGACTAATGTCAGCTTGCATGCTGGCAGCTCTCAAGAGAGAACTCTCTGAGTCACTAAAATCTTCATGTCAGAAAACACTTTACATTCAATCTCTATTTTGGCAGGAGATTTTATATTTTATCTTCTTCCTATAGAATACAATGGGGGTATATTTGGATTGGCTAGGGGAGTGAGAAACCGGAGGCAAAAAGATTGGCATGGAGTTTGGTCCCAATAATATGTTAGATGGCTTTATGTCAACTTGACACAAGCTAGAGTTATTTGTAAGGAGGAACCCTCAATTGAGAAAAATGCCCTCCGTAAGATCCAGGTGTAGGTTATTTTCTTAATTGGTGACTTACTAGGGAAGGTCCAACCCACTGTGGACCATGGCGGCGCTGTCCCTGGGCTGGCTTTGCTTAGGTGGAACCCTGCACGTATCCAGGCAAGGAAGCAAACAAAGAGGACAGAGAAGATGTGAGGACGAAAATTCAGCTCAGACTGATTTCATTGACCTGGATAAAGACTTTGGGGAGTCTGATATCAAGCAGTTTATGCCCAACACATTTAAACACAGTATAATTGGGGGAGGAGGGAAGCTTCCTGGTGTAATACAATCCCCAGTGCCCAAGGAAGTGTTAATTATCTTGAAACTGGACTTGTCATTCTTCCAAGAAGATAGGTTCTAAAGATAGGCTACCTACAGTTTAAGGCTTAGCGAAGGATCTAGCCTGGGCTTGGTTACGTTACCACTTCTTATCCTGTCTGAGAGAGCTTCGGGGAGCTCTCAGCTTGGCTACACAGATAAGTTAACGGTTGTTTACACACTTAGGTAGCTCTGGTTATGATTGTGGGAGCTTGGGGAGCCCCTGGCTATAAAGGTCATTTAGGTTACTAGCCACCTCTGGTCCTCATTGTAGGAGCTTGATATGGCCTGGTCCAAAAGATAACACAGATCACCAGGCTATCAGTCACTACTAAGTCCAGGCTTTCGGGATGAAAGAACAGGTTATTACCTGTTTTCCTGGTAGAAAGATAATCCTGCGTGTTTAACATTTCTCAGTTTCTCCGGAGGTCTGTCTGTGGGCACAAGGAACTCTGTGCCGTGTCCCCAAAACTGGCTTCTATAAGAAAGCAGGCAGAGCTGGGTGGTGATGGCGCACGCCTTTAATCCCAGCACTTGGGAGGCAGAGGCAGGCGGATTTCTGAGTTCAAGGCCAGCCTGGTCTACAGAGTGAGTTCCAGGACAGCCAGGGCTACACAGAGAAACCCTGTCTCGAAAAACAAAAAAAAAAAAAAAAAAAAAAAAAAAAAAAAAAAAAAAAAAAAAAAGAAAAAGAAAGAAAAAGGAAAAAAAAAGAAAAGAAAGCAGGCTGAGCAAGCCATGGGGAGCAAGCCAGTAGGCAGCTTTGGCTCCAGCCTCCAGGTTTCTGGTCTGTTTGATTTCCTGTCTTGACTTCCTTCAGTAATGGACTGTGATGAGGAAGTAGAAGGCAAATAAACCCTTTCCTCCCCAACCTGCTTTTACTCATGGTGTTTCGCCACAGCAATAGTCGCCCTACCTCACCCTACCTCGCCCTACCTCGCCCTGTGTTTACACCTTCTACGTTTTGACTATGTGTGCTGTTTTGTTGTTGCTGCTGCTACTGTTGTGTTTTGTTTTTTGAGACTGGATTTCTGCGTGTAGCCTTGGCTGTCCTGGAACTTGCTCTGTAGACCAGGCTGACCTCAGATTCACAGAGATCTACACGCCTCTGCTTTCCAAGTGCTAGAATTAAAGGTGTGCTCTACCACTCTGGGCCAGACTTTCCTTATTTTGGGCCCTAATTTTATGTAACAAATGGTAGAGTTCCACATCTGACACTATTTTGACAGTTGTCGTAGAGGGAGCCCAAACTTGACACTGCCTAGGAGGCCAGAAACCAGAGGCTGGATGACCCAGAGGCATAGGGTAGGACCAAGCACACCTAGCGGGAAAAGTCAATGAAATGATTCCTAAGCATATTTACTCTATTCAGTTACCTAGCCCAGTGGACATCAGAGAGGCTTCATCCAGAAACTGATGGGAGCAGATGCAGAGACCCACAGCCAAACATGAGGCAGAGTTCTGGGAATGCTGTAGAAGAAGGAAAGGAAGGATTGTAGGAGCCAGAGAGGACACCACAATAACATGGCCATTACAATCAACTAGCTAGGGTTCATAGGGGCTCACAAAGACTAAACCAATAATCTGGGAGCCTGTATTGACCTGATCTAGGTCCTCCACATATATGTATGTTATGGTTGTCTAGCTTGGTCTTCTTATGGGACTCCTAACAGTGGGAGCTGGAGCTGTCTCTGATACTTCTTTCTGCTTTGGGGACCCTTTTCCTCCTACTGGATTGCTCATCCAGCCTTAATATGATGGTTTGTGCCTAGTCTTATTATAATGTATTGTCATGTTTGATGGCTATCCCAAAATACCTGCCCTTTTCTGAAGGGAAATGGAGGAGGAGTGGATTTGGGGGAAAGGAGAAGTGGGAAAGAGAAGATAGGAGGAGAGGAGGGAAACTGTGGTCTAGATGTAATATATAAATAATAATAATAATAACAACAATAACAACAACAATAAGCCAAACCAGTCAACCAACCAATCAAAAATCAAAAAGAAAAGGGTGAGACTATATGAAATTGGGCCAGAAGTGGTGGTACATACCCTTGATCTTCTCACTTAGAAGGTAGAGGCAGGTAGATATCTGGGTTCAAGGCCAGCTTTGTCTACACAGTGAGTTTCAGCCTAGCCAGAACTACATGATTAGACTATGAAAAAAAGGAAGGAAGGAAAGAAGGAAGGAAGGAAGGAAGGAAGAAAGAAAGAAAGAAACAGAGAAAGGAAGGGAAGTAAGGAGTGATGGAGGATGGCTGGAGAGATGTCTCAGCAGGTAAGAGCACTGGCTGCTCTTCCAAAGAATTCAATTCCCAGCAACCCCATGGTGGCTCACAGCTATTTGTAATGGGGTCCAGTGCCTTCTTTTGGTGTGTCTGAAGACAGCTACAGTGTGTTCATATACATAAAACAAATATTTTCAAAGGAAAGAAAGAGAGAGAGAGAAGGAGAAATAGAAATAGAGAAAGGAAGGGAAGAAAGGAGTGGTGGAGGAGGCTGGAGAGATGGCTCATTCAGTAAAGTGTTTGCCGTACAAGAATGAGATATGAGTTGAGATTCATAACTACAACATCAAAAACCAAGTATGGTAGCATATGCCTGTAATCCTAGCTTTGGGTAGATAGCGACAGGAAGGTCCACAGGCTGGAAAGATGACTCAGTGGTTAAGAGCACTTGATGCTGTAGCAGAGGACCTGTGTTCATGTCCCATCCACCTAGCAACTCACAGTTGTCTATAATTCCAGTTTCCAGGCATCTAAACCCTCTTCTGGCCTCTGTGGGCCAAGCAAGCAGATGTCACACAAATATGCATACAGGCATTCACACATACAAATAAAGTAAATAATCATTTTAAAATCTTTTAAAGAAATAGCTCCTTCTTAGTCTTGCCAAATGGGTGAGCTCCAGGTTTCAATAAAGATCTTCTCTCTAGCTGGGCAGTGGTGGTACACACCTTTAATCCCAGCACTTGGGAGGCAGAGGCAGGTGGATTTCTGAGTTTGAGGCCAGATTGGTCTACAGAGCAAGTTCCAGGACAGACAGGGCTACACAGAGAAATCCTGTCTCGAAAAACCAAATAAATTAATGATGATGATGATAGTAATAATAATAAAAATCTTGTCTCCAAAACTGTGGTGGAGAGTGATACAAAAGGATGCTCATAATTGTTGATTTCTAGTATCCACACCCACACTCCATCACACAGTCATATACCTGTGAATGCACACATATATTCCACATGCACATGTGGGTGTGTGCATGTGAATACAGAAAGAAAACTCTACAGAATTAAATTTTGGGATCTGGGCTAAGAGAGATGGCTCAGCAGATAAGAGCACTGGCTGCTCTTCCAGAGGTCCTGAGTTCAATTCCCAGCAACCATGGTGGCTCACAACTATCTGTAGGGTCTGATGCCCTCTTCTGGTGTGTCTGAAGACAGCTCTAGTGTACTCATAAAAATAAAATAAATCTTAAAAAAAATTTGGAGGGGATCTACCCTGTTGGTACTAATCTGTCACTGGGGTTTGTCACATACTGAAGGAATCTCCCCTTTGTTGAATGGCTGATTGCAAGCCAGGCACTTTGCTTTTTCAATTTCTTGTCCATTTGGATAGTAGCCGATACATGGCCAAGAATTCTAAAGAGTGCCGAGGATAAATATCCACATACCCCTGACTCCAGTTTTGCAGTTTCCTTCCCAGTATTATCCACTGTTAACAATATTCTATAATACATCCAGAAGAACTAGTTAGGAGCTAAAAATGTATCAATGCCATTTAAGCCTCTTCTTAGCTATTGTTCCAATTGATCTTAAATTTAAGTTTTTGCTCTTGTCTCAGAATTTGAGACAAAAAATGGAGTTCAGTATGAAAGCCCAAGAATGGCAAAAATGGCAACTGTTGGCCTTGTGTCTCCCTTCCATTTCTCTTACTAAAGCATTATATTAGATTCCTAAAGCTAGCTCCCAAGGTCCAGTCCCTTATTTGGCTACTGATTCATTCCTGAGACAAAACATATCAAAATTCATTATTTGGCTAGTATGTCAAATAAGGACTTACCAACACACTGTAGCACAGACTCCCCCTTTTTCTCCTTAAAACCCCACTTGTTGCAGGATATTTGCTCACACTGTGAACTCAGAGGTTTTGTTATTTACTGGAAAAATCTGTTTTTAGTTGTGGGGTGGGTCAGTCTTATCATACACCCTTAATCCAAGAACTTTCTGCGTGAATATTAAATAAAGTCAACCATAGATCAAGAGACAAAGCAAGCAGCCAGTTGACAGGAAGTGAGCATAGGATCATTAAGAAAAAAAAAACCACAGAGAGTAAGAGGGAGTCAGAAGGACAGAGAGTCGCACAAGAAGTAGAAGGGAGAGATAGTCAGTTTGAAGGAGTTTCTTTCAGGGAGGAGTATTCCTTCGTGGACTTTGGCTGAGGAGGAAGGCCAGCTGGGTGCTTTCTCTGCCTCTCTGGTCTAGCAGGCTTTCACTCCATCATGTGGCTTCTGAGTCTTCATTGGTAAAATTGAATGATTGAGATTTTGTTAAAAAAAAAAAAAATCATCCACTCCTGCAAACCACATCATCTGCTCCTTGCTTGCTTGCTGTTGCCTTTGGACCATTGTGTCCCCTCTTGGTAACAGAACTTGAGTGATAAACCCTCCCTCACAGAGGCCTTCTTATGAGCCCAGATGACTTTGGCTTGCCAGCCACTAGTAGGGATAGAGTCTACTCCTCTATCCTGGCTGAAAAACTCCAGTTCATACCCAACATTACTAGTATATCTCAACACTCAAAAATAGCCCCTATATTCAAAAAGAAAGAAAGAAGGAAAGTAAGGGAGAAAGAAAGAAAGAAAGAAAGAAAGAGAGAAAGAAAGAAACAAAGATGAAACAAAATGACATTTAAATTTTATAAGCACAAGGAACTGGAAGTTGCAACTTTTGCAATCATTGAACATGTTTTGGATATCAACTAATTTTTTTTGTCAATACCTGTTTTCAAAAAACTATTTTTGGGGTATCCTAGGGTGTAAAATTTCTCTAGTACATGTTCAAACCTTTGAACCAGCTTCGCAGGAAATGTCGACTAGGTTTGGTGGTACAGATCTTTAATTCCAGCACCTGGAAGGGGAGACAGAAGCAGGTGTTTTACAGCATTCTACAAGGCTACATGATGAAACCCTGTCTCCTAAACAAAACAACAAAACTTTGAAAAATATTAAACATCTTTAAAAAACCCAGAGCTGGAAGAAGTGATCAAGGCCCATGTCTACCCTTTTGAACATCCCTGTCCAGAGTATCTTAGACAGCACTCAACCCAGAAATGTCCTCTGCTCAATGTCCTGCCAGTGGTGTGCATGAGCTAGCTCTACATAATTTCTTCTGACTTTAGAATGATTTTCCATAGACCCTCGATCATGAGTACTGTTTGTTTTTGACCTTCCAAAAGTTGTCCTTTCTTGGTTGTTCTGATGATTCATGAGTTGAACATTTGCTAGGTACTTTGCACTATTTGGCTGAAAGTACAGAGTCCTGTGTATTATTGTTGGATAGAGGAAAGGCATTATCCAAGGGAGAAATACCACTTTCTTTCCAGGACAGACCTTTGTGTTTAATTCCCAAGAGTGTGTGAGCCCAGTGTTTTGTGTGGCCTCTTCATTTATACAACCAGTGCCACACTGAGCTGGCAAAGGGCGCTTGGGGGGGCATTATTCACTTTCCTCTTTTCTTTACCTTGCTTATTGATTTGTCGGACAAACTCTCCTATAGCTCTTGTGGCTCCAACTTCTTCTGTAAGAGAAGGTGACCTCAAACTTCTGATCTTCCTGCCTCTGCTTTCCATGCACCAGGATTATCCTTACCACTTCCCCTTTTCTTCAGAGTTCTACCTGCCTGAGAGGCACGGTGGGTGTACGTTCATCCTCCATTGACAGTGCCCAGTGGATCTTCTTATAGTAAGAGTCCTGTTGCAGGAGGGGAAGGTTTTGGGGGGTCAGTGAATATATCAAGAGCATGGAATTCTTTTGGGTGTTTTTTGTTTTGTTTTGTTTTGTTTTGTTTTGTTTTTACATAGGTTTAACCCTAAAGTTGGGGTTTGCATAGGTTTTTGGGTTGTCCAAGATGGCCTAAAACTCTTGATGTAGCTGAAGAATACCTTAACTTCTGATCTTTCACCCTCTACCTTCCAAGTGCTGGGATTACAGGCATGTGACCAACTAGGATATGGAGCTCTGGAGCTCTGCTTGTGATCTGTCATTCTCCTGGGCCACTGATCATAGTCAAGCCACAAGTCACCTCTCAAAGTCTCATTTCTCACCTCTCTCTCTTTCTCTCTCTTTCTCTCTCTCTCTCCCCCCCCCACCTACCTAGAAAATGTTGCAGCATTTTCTCTGTCCAGTAGCATTAGGGCAGTGACAGACCCGTGATTGGACAGGAATAGGGAGACAGAACTAGAAGTTTAGGAGTGAGGAGGTCAGAGGTCAGGAGAGGAGCAGGAAAAATCATCTTGGAGGCAGGTGAACAGGAAGAGGATCCAGACCCTGTGTGGTTTTAAACAGCCACAGGTAGCTAAGTTGGTCACGAGGTTAGAATAGTTGGGTTAAAGCATTATCTTTATCATTTGGCTCTGAAATTATTGTATTGTCATCTTATAAATTGTGATCTTATTGATATATAAACCTGATTGGATAATTAAGCATTAAGAGTCATGTTTCTACCAGGTAACTAGGCTCTAGATGACAGATTGTGGGGTGTGTGGAGCGTTGCATGTAAGCGAGATGATCTTGCTAGCTGGGAGAAAACAGCAAGAGCCCACCAGGACATAGTAATGTGGCCGGCCAATACCGGCTGTACTAGAAAAGAACATGGTACAGTGGGCCAGGAGAGATTTTGGGGTGATATTTTTTAAAAAATTCCCGCAACAATCTAGAGACAGATAAAATCAGATAGTTGGATAATTTTAACTTAAGATTTTTCTCTTAACCAGGCCTGGAGAGATGACACTAGCTGCTTTCTCAGATGACTCAGATTTGATTACCAGCACCCATATGGCAGGTCACAACTGTCTGTAACTCCAGTTCCAGGGGATCCAACACCCTCACACATCATATCTGTAGACAGGGAAAACACCAATGCATATAAAATGCATCGGAATAATGGTTTTAGAGAAGGAGGTAAGGATAGTAATTGAGCAACAGTGGGAAGTGGCAAAGGTGACATAGTTTGATGTATGGTGATGCTGTCTGTGATGGTGGGAGAGCTGCAGATGATACAAGTGATGGAAGTGGTCCTAGTACCTGGTGGTGGTAGTAATTTTGAATATATAATAATATATTTATTATAGACTGGTTATCTTGATGATTCCCACAGAATTTAGCACACTGTGTTGTATAGAGCAGGTACTTGATAACTACTGATAAAAGAGTGTTTGGCAGAACTGGACATGACCATACGTGTCTGTAATCTTAGCACATGGGTAACTGACGCAAGAGGATTCAGGGTTCACAGCTAGCCCAGCCTACATTTGATGGCACCCTTGGAATATATAGCTAGACAACAAACAAACAAACAAACAAAAACAAAGCAAAACAACAAAAGCCTCAACAACAATGAAACAAACAAACAAACCCAACCTCAGACAAGAATGAAAACAGAAAAGACAGGTATCTGGCAGAGAAAGCAAAGGCTCGCATTTGGTTCTATAGGTTGTTGTTTACTCTTGCTTGAGATAATCAAAATTCCTTACGGAAACAATGTAAGGGAAGAAAAATGCTGCCTCTCAGTTGCAGAAGGTTACAGTGCATGGAAGTAGAGAAGGCATGGTGTCATAGGTAACTCTTCTGGTGACAGCAGGAACCTGTTCACATTGTTATAGATCAGGAAGAAGAGGAAGCTGGCCAGAATCAGGGGTAGGTATAACTTTCCAAGGCTCATCCTAGTAACCTAATGTCTCTAGGCCCTAACCATTACAGGCATTATAACCTTCAAGATACTAACACAGGACAGGGACTAGGTATTGAAGTCGTGAACCCGTGGGAGGAGGGGGGCACATATAGAATACAAATCATAACATAGCTTTGAAAATGCTGCCACTAACATCATTTTAGTTACATTGTACATACTGTACTCTATAAGAAAGAATGACTTTTTTTTCTAACAGAAAGCAAGAAATCCTCTCATCAAAAGTAGAATATGGCTTTCTCTTCTTTGCCTGCTTGCCTTGTGGGACTGAGCACCTGTTAGATCCTTGGACTTCCATTCACAGCTGCTGCTGACCTTTGTTGGGGAGTTGGACTACAAACTGAGGAGGCAGGACCAGCCAGGAGGCATAGGTCTCAGAATCAGCAGGGCAGCCAGCACAGGATCCTTTCTACCTCCCTCTTCACCTAGGAGGAGGTTCTGCAGATCCACAGCCCTCTCTGCCCCTTCCCCGCAAGCAGAGAGCTTGCCTTCGGGAAGTGCTCCAACATAGAGACTCAGGTGAGATCTTCATTTTCTCTCTGGTGATCTTCTAAGGTGGGACCAGCCAGAAGGCACAGGCCTCAGAATTAGCAGGGCTTCGGCTCAGGATCCTTTCTACCTTCCTCTTCACCTAGGAGGAGGCGGGACCAGCCAGGAGGCACATACACTTGGAAGCTTAATGACAATCTCAATGATAACTTGGTCAAGGAAGAAAGAAAGAAAGAAATTAGAAACTTTCTTGAGTTTAATGAAAATGAAGCCACAACATACCCAAACTTATGGGACACAATAAAAGCAGTCCTAAGAGGAAAACTCATAGCTTTAAGTGCCTACAAAAAAGAAACTGGAGAGAGCATACACCAGCAATTTGACAGCACATCTGAAATCTCTAGAACAAAAAGAAGCAAATTCACCCAAGAGGAGTCAAAGGCAGGAAATGATCAAACTCAGGGCTGAAATCAACCAAATAGAAACAAAAAGAACTATACAAAGAATCAACCAAACCAGGAGCTGGTTCTTTGAGAAAATCAACAAAATAAATAAACCCTTAGCCAGACTAACTAGAGGGCACAAAGACATTATCCTAATTAACAAGATCAGAAATGAAAAGGGAGACATAACAATAGACACTGAGGAAATCCAAAAAATCATGAGAGCCTACTACAAAAGCCTATACTCAACAAAACTGGAAAACCTGGATGAAATGGACAATTTTCTAGACAGATACCAGATACCAAAGTTAAATCAAGATCAGATCAATGATTTAAACGGTCCCATATCTGCTAATGAAATAGAAACAGTCATTAATAATCTCCCAACCAAAAAAAGCCCAGTACCATATGGGTTTAGTGCAGAGTTTTATCAGACCATCAAAGAAGACCTAATACCAATACTCCTCAAACTATTCCACAAAATCGAAACAGAAGGTACTCTACCCAATTAGTTCTACGAAGCCACAATTACTCTTATACCTAAACCACACAAATATCTAATAAAGAAAGAAAACTTCAGACCAATTTCCCTTATGAATATCAATGCAAAAATACTCAATAAAATTCTTGCAAACCAAATCCAAAAACACATAAAAACAATCATCCATCATAATCAAGTAGGCTTCATCCCAGGGATGCAGGGATGGTTCAATATTTGGAAATCCATCAACGTAATTCACTATATAAACAAACTCAAAGAAAAAAACCATATGATCATCTCATTAGATGCTGAGAAAGCATTTGACAAAATCCAACATCCCTTCATGATAAAAGTCTTGGAAAGATCAGGAATTCAAGGCCCATACTTAAACACAGTAAAAGCAATATACAGCAAACCAGTAGCCAACATCAATGGAGAGAAACTTGAAGCAATCCCACTAAAATCAGGGACTAGACAAGGCTGCCCACTCTCTCCCTACCTATTCAATATTGTACTTGAAGTCCTAACCAGAGCAATTAGACAACAAAAGGAGATCAAAGGGATACAAATTGAAAAGGAAGAAGTCAAATTATCACTATTTGCTGATGATATGATAGTATACTTAAGTGACCCCAAAAATTCCACCAGAGAGCTCCTAAACCTGATAAACAACTTCAGCAAAGTAGCTGGATATAAAATTAACTCAAGCAAATCAGTAGTCTTCCTCTACACAAAGGATAAACAGGCAGAGAAAGAAATTAGGGAAGCAACACCCTTCACAATAGTCACAAATAATATAAAATACCTTGGTGTTACTCTAACTAAGCAAGTAAAAGATCTGTTTGACAAAAACTTCAAGTCTCTGAAGAAGGAAATCGAAGAAGATCTCAGAAGATGGAAAGATCTCCCATGCTCCTGGATGGGCAGGATTAATATAGTAAAAATGGTCATCTTGCCGAAAGCAATCTACAGATTCAATGCAATCCCCATCAAAATTCCAACTCAATTCTTCATAGACTTATTAAGAGCAATTTGCAAATTCATCTGGAATAACAAAAAAACCCAGAATAGCTAAAACTATTCTCAACAATAAAGGAACCTCTGGTGGTATCACCATCCCAGACCTTAAGCTGTAGTATAGAGCAATTGTGATAAAAACTGCATGGTATTGGTACAGTGACAGGCAGGTAGATCAATGGAATAGAATTGAAGACCCAGAAATGAACTCACAAACCTATGGCCACTTGATCTTTAACAAAGGAGCTAAAACCATCCAGCATATTCAACAAATGGTGCTGCCTCAACTGGCGGTTAGCATGTAGA
This sequence comes from Montemys delectorum, assembly GCA_019843815.1. Taxonomy (NCBI): domain Eukaryota; kingdom Metazoa; phylum Chordata; class Mammalia; order Rodentia; family Muridae; genus Montemys; species Montemys delectorum. The sequence continues at coordinate 324 of JADRCD010212207.1, read as the reverse complement.
AGAAGGCAAATTGATCCATTCTTATCTCCTTGTACAAAGCTCAAGTCCAAGTGGATCAAGGACCTCCACATAAAACCAGATACACTCAAATTAATAGAAAATAAAGTGGGGAAGAGCCTCGAGCACATAGGCACAGGGGAAAATTTCCTGAACAGAACACCAACAGCTTATACTCTAAGATCAAGAATTGACAAATGGGACTTCATAAAATTGCAAAGCTTCTGTAAGGCAAAAGACACTGTCAATAGGACAAAACAGCAACTAACAAATTGGGAAAAGATTTTTACCAATCCTATATCTGATAGAGGGCTAATATCCAATATA
>JADRCD010212205.1:11184-23129 GCA_019843815.1 Montemys delectorum | reverse complement strand
AGGACTGGGCAGGAGTCTTTAGGGAGTAGCTAATTAAGTGTGTTGGCTGAAGGAGGCACTGATGGTGATTGAAGGAGGTAGCTGAGGGAGAGGATCCTGAGGCTGAATCAGAAGAGTGTCACCTCTCTCACGCAGTGTGACTTGGGCCCATTATTCCGCCAAGTTGCTGCTTCTTGGGTGAGTGGGAGGCTGAGACTGCAGCACATAGGGATTAAAAGGCAACCGTGAGTGACAATACGTTTAAGGCATTTAAGCTACTTCACTTTTCTAGAATATTCCTGCAGCAGTCATTATTATAATTGTTATTTTGACTGTCCTGATCTTTGTGAGAAAAACAGTGAATTGTAAATAATATGTCGCAAGTATTTTTAGCTGGGTATTTTTTTGTTTTTTGATTTTTTTGTTTTGTTTGTTTTGTAAATTAGTTTCTGATCCAAAAGTTAATGTGGTCACTTATGAGACAATGTAACGAACATACATTATGCTGAGTCCAAAGGGAATGGCCACCAAATTTAGCTGTGATTTTCGCCCTCTACTGGCTAGAAGTAGATCCTTCCAATGTATTTGACTATGTTGCCCCCTAGGGATTCAACTCAGTCTGTGGCTCAATACCAGAAGAATATTGGTTTGCTAGCTAGAGAAATCTTGTACCTTGCATGCATTTTCAGGAGGTATCAGGGCACGGATGTGATGCCGGTCCTCAAAGTCTTCTTTCAAGGACCAAGACATCTTGAGAACCTTGGAAAAGTATAATCAGTACTGAAAATCAGAAGAATTGGATGCACACAAATGATAAAATTGTTGTCTTGATGTGACAGCCCAGAGTGCAGTGGATGGAGGTAATTGCACTTCTCTAGAGCTCTGTGATTTATGGAGGACAGAGATACACGTTTTCTAATCACACCAGAAAGGATGGCTTTATAAAATACAACATAACTTGTTTTAGCAGTCAGATACTCACCGTTATCACTTGTGACTGTCAGGGACAGTATTCTCAGTCAGCTGATGGTATGTCTCATCTCAAAGGTCACACTTGAAACAAAGTCTAGTTTCACAGGAAAAAATCTGGTGGGTGTGACTCAGAGACTGAGCTTGGTTTTTTCCCCCTCTCCTAGTAGAGGCTTTCTCTGTTTATCTGTGGTTGTCCTGGAGCACACTTGGTAGACCAGGGTGGCCAGAGTGGCCTCAGATTCATAGACCTACTGCCTCTGCCTTCCAAGTCCTGGGATTAAAGGTTTCTTACCCATTCCTTTCCAGGAACCCTCAGTAGGCTTCATCCCACATCTTGAGGAATCAAGGCTAGGGTTCATGTCAACTTCATATCTATAGTATATCACTGGCCAGGAGAAATGGGTTACTTTGAATGTTTAGGAGAATTCTCTCAGGGTAGCAAGACACCATTTTGAATATAATAAGTTGAGTTGAGCTGGGTGAATTTAGGCTGAAGCAGCGGTTCTTTGCTTTTAGGCAGATCAAAGCCCTCCTGCTTCACATGAAAGCAAGACAGAACAGCAGTTACACTTGTACACTAAATTTGAAGAACCGCCACACTTACTGCCTAAATTCTAGCAGTTGATGGATGTGTGGGCAAGCCCTAGATTCCAGGAGCCGTCCCATCATTAAGCAGAGAGAAGAAACTCACTGGTTCACTTCTCGTGGCATGACTCCTTTCTGACTGACTCTTCAGAGCAGTAGGCAGACCCTCTCAGAGGCCTTTGGAAAGCCCTGGGGATAACAATAGCATTGTTCAGACCTCTTCCTTTCAAACAGTTATTTTAGCCAAATTTAAAGTCTTCTAATTTGGATTCTGAAGTTCACAATTAGGTAAAGTGACTCTTTTGACCTTTATTTCTAAGCAGCAGCCACAGAATTCGAGACAGTTGGCAACTAGCTTCCTTCAGGATGCTGGGGCCATCTGCCCTGGACAACTGCTTCCCTGACAGAACTTCCTGTGCTGGGCAGCACTTCCTTTCCCTGAGATGTTGCTCTTTTCCGGAAATGCTTTCACTTCCTGGAATAGTTTCCTGGAAGTTGTAACTGGAGAGCAGTTGGGCCAGTGTGTGTGTGTGTGTGTGTGTGTCTGTGTGTGTGTGTGTGTGTGTCTGTGTGTGTGCGCCCCCATGTGTTTCCTGTTAAATATGGGGAGGGGAGTGTTGAGAGATTGGTTTGGGAGGTTGGCAGGGGTCACTTTAGTCATAGGTTTGGCCTTTCTTTTTCAGATGATGTCTCCAGTGGTGTGCCAGTCTGCTTGGATGGCTCTGCAGCCTTCTTTCTTCTCCTGCTCATGTTTTGACTCTGGCATTTGATGCCTTGTCACTGAAGTGTCCGAATAGTCATGGGGAGCAGCCTTTCCTTAGGCACTCTGCTTCAAAAACCAACGGCTCAAGGCTGAGCTTGGCTGTGGTGATCTTGTCTTCTCACTGTGGATGCGCACTCATTTTGTAAGCCATGTACCCTGCGTGTAGCCTCAGTGTCAAGAAAGCACTCTGTGTCTCAAAATAAGGGGTGTCAAATAAACAGAGACCTGATTGTTGGCTTCCTAACAGCCCTGACTTCCTCCCTGCTGTCCAGACCTTGTCTTAGTTGAGATTCCCATACTTGCCCTCAACACAGAGTGTTAATGAGTCTGAACAAAGGTAGTAGAGGCATGGCAGGTTTAGGAATAAAAATAGGGCTTCTCTCCAGCCAGGAAGGCATTGGAGTGGCTGTCGTGAAGATGTCTTGCCCTTACCAAAGATGGCCCCTACTTCTCCTAAGGACTTTCTCATGGTTGTTTCTCGTCTTGGGATGTGGCGACTACCTAGAGATGGTAAGGGAAGGAGCTCACAGCAAAACTGTTCTGTGGTATTTTCCTGGTGGCGAGTAATGTTGAATTGTTTACATTTTTTGTCAGTCAGCAAATAGTTTCCCTGGAGGAATGAAAGGGTGAGCTCTTGGCCCATTTTAAAGAAAATTATTTTGCATGTATGGATGGTTTGCCTGTAAGAGTGTCTATGTACCACATGTATGCAGCACTCATGGAGGCCAGAGGAAGGTGCTTTACTGCTTAGAACTGTAGTTATGGGCAAGTGTGCACTGCCATGTGGGTCTCCGGAATTGAGCCTCTGGAAGAGCAGCCAGTGCTCTTAACCACTGAGCCAATTCTCCTGTCCACCTTTGCCCTTCTTAAAATTGTTATTAAGTTTTTCATTTTTGCTGTTGAGTCGCAGGAGTTCTTTATATAGTTATATACCAACCACTTATCAGATCTATGGGTTGAAAATGGTTCTGTACACCTCCTCCCCACTCTTGCTATGCCTTGGCTGTGGAAAAGCTTTGAGAAAGATGGAAGTCTCACTTGTCCCTTGTGCTCTTGTCTCTACATGCATGAGACCATAGCTAAGTAAAACACCATGAGGCTTTCCCTTCAGCATCTTGGCTTGTTTTAAAGATTTGTTTGTTTTTATTTTATCTGTGTGAGTGTTTGCTGCATGTATGTCTGTGTACCACATGTATGCAGTGCCTATGGAAGGCAGAAGAGGGTGCCAGACCCCCTGGAACTAGAATTACAGATGGTTGTGAGCTTCCATGTGGATGTTGGGAATGGAACTTAGGTCTCCTCCAAGAACAGTAAATGACCTTACCTGCCGAGCCATCCCTCTAGCCCCGTCTCCCCATGTTTTCTTATTGGAGTTTTTCAGACTTGGGTCTTGTATTGACGTCTTTAGTCCATTTTGGATTCATCTTTTGTGTAGTGATTTAAGATACGTGTCCAATTTTATTATTTTGTTTGTTACTATAACGCTTTCCTGAATCCACTTGTGGAAACTGTCCCTTCTCTACTGTATATTCTTGTTAAAGATCAATTGGCCAAATACGCACATACACAGATTAACTTCTCAGCTTTTCTCTTCCATCCTGTCCATCTGAATGTCTAACTGTATGCTATTCTCATACATTTGAGGTAGTTTGAATGAGAACAGCCCCCATAGGCTTATGTGTTTGAAGGGTCACCAATTAGTATAACTGTTTGGGAAAGATTAGGAAATGTGGCCTTGTTGGGGGAGGTGTGTCAGTAGGAGTTGGCTTTGAGGTTTCAAAAGCTGATGCTTGGCCCAGTGTATCTCTCTCCGCCTTCTGTCTGAGATCAGGCTGTGAAGCTCTCAGTTACTACTCCAGCACCATATCTGCCCAGATGCCATAATGACATAAAACTGCAATCAAGCTGCACATTAAATGTTTTCTTTTATAAGAGTTGCCCTGGTCATGGTGTCTCTTCACCCAATAGACTAGTATTTAAGCACTATTTTAATTATGAGAGATTCATAATATATTTTGAAACGAGGAATCTATGTTCTTTATCGAGGTTGTTTTGGCTATTCATGGCTTATGTGTTCGTGTGTATGTGTGTGTGTATGTCTGTGTCTGTGTATGTGTGTATGCATGCATTTTAGTGTCTCCCCCCCACCCTCATTTCTAGAGAAAATCCTGGTGTGATTCTGTCAGCAATTACACTGAATTTATCAATTTGGGGGGTTATCATGGACATTTTTAATATTAATTCTAATCCCAACCATGGATAGCTCCTCATTTGTGTTCCTTGAACATCTCAAATCATTGTTTTATAGTTTCTCATCTCCTTTGTTAAGTTTATTCCTACGTAGTTTTTAAATGTTACTGTAGTGCAGTTGATGGAAATTTCTTCCCTTCTTGTTTCCCTTTTTGGACTCTCAGTTCCTTTACCTCCATCTCAGTATGAGTTTCTTTTAAGGTTTGGATGGTGTCAGTGCCTGAAGCCCACGTTGAAGGGAAGATCTGCACTGATCAGGAACAGAAATTCAAGTTGGGACAACTGTCATTATGAACAGTTATCACTCCTGTCTGTATTAAGAAGGTACCGTATGTACTCAGCACAGTACTCACATGTATTCAGCACTTTGCATACACTATCTTGCTTAATTATCAGTGTCTTCATGATATAGGCCGTCTCATTTTACATATGAGATAACTACGGCCCACAAAGCTTAAGTAAATTTCTCCAGATCTTAAAGCTTGTGTATCAAAAGGTCAAATTAGATTCTAGTCCCATTCCACTGCTACCAACCTGAACTCTTTCTCTTTAGCACATGCATGGGGCAGAGACTTCTTCCTCTGATTGTGTCAAAGGATCACTAGGTAAATTCCCCAAGGAGAAGTATGTAGAGGAATTTTAATCCAGGAACATGGCTGCTCTGGCAAGGAGTCATATCCAAAGATTCCTAGGTTTATGTGAAACAGCTGAAATGACACACCTTTAATCTCCCTGGCTGGAATACAGATATACCCTTAGCACACACCTTTAATCCCAAACAATGAGAGTAAAGCTAAACAGTATTTGAAAGTGACTTCTAATTTAGGGGAAGACAAAGTGACAAATCAGAGAAAGATTTGACAGAATGAGTTAGAGATGGGATACATCCAACTCTGATGAGAACAGACAGGAAAGAGAGGTTATTTAAGGAGCAGGCAGAGTGAGTCAGGAGTGGGGGGCAGTTCAGTGAGTACAGTTTAGCTGAGTTTAGTTCACTGCAGTTGAGCTCAGTTCAGATCAGGGCAGTTCAGTTCAGAGTAGTTAAGTTCCTAGAGTCCAGAGGCAGTTTTTCCAAGCTGAGCAATTCAATCAGAAGCTGAGAGAAGCCAGTTTGAATCAGTCAGCTTGGAGAGGAGTTTGAGCCAGAACATCTGAGTTGAACCAGCCAGCCAGAGTTCAGAAAGAGCTACAAAGGCTAAGTTTATTCAACAGTAAGCCTCTAAGACAATAATTACATCTGGTGAGTAAGAGTTACTTTTATAAATGTAAAATTTAATTTCACATCTAGAGGTAACTGAGTATATAGATATCCTCATATGACATGAACTCTTGTGTGAGTCTGTTTTGCCTCTCTCTGCAAGGTAGTGATGAAGAGATTTCCTACTCCAGTACCTATCCAAAAGCTTGGCATGGTGGCACATATCTATCACCCAAGCACTTTGGGAGAAGTAGAGACAGAAAGATCCCAAGGTCTCACTGAATGGCTAACCTAGCTGAATGGGCAAGTTCAGGTTCAGGTGCAGAGAGACCAAATAAGATATCTAACGTCAACCTCTGACTTCCACATGCTCATATTGGTGGGAATGCTTGCACACACATGTGCACATGAGAGCACACACATGCACACATGAGAGCACACACATACAACCACATCTCCAACACACATATAAAAATAATTTTTAAAACAGCTTGTAATTTGAAGATCAGCTGAAAGTTTGAAGGCAGTGTTACAAGGTATGTTAATATATGTTTAATACTACTATTGTTGGAATTAATAAAACAATAAATTTTCCTGGGATAGCAGGGTAGTTCAGTGCATAAAGATGCTTGCTGCCATGCCTAATGATGTGACTCTCATCTCTTGAATCCAAATGGTGAAAGAAGAGAATTAACTCTTTCGAGTAAAGTGTCCTGTCTTAGGGTTTAATTGCTGTGAAGGGAAACTATGACCAAGACCATTCTTCTAAAAGAAAACATTTAATTGGGGCTGGCTTACAGTTTTAGACGTTTAGTCCATTATGATCATGGTGGGAAGCATGGCAATGTGCAGGCAGACATGCTAGTGGAGCTGAGAGCTCTACATCTGGAGCTGCAGGCAGCAGCAGGAGACAGTACTCTCCAGGCAGCAGCAGGAGACTGCTTCCGCACTGGGTGGAGCTTTAGCATAGGAGATCTCAAAGCCCCACCTCCACAGTGACACATTCCCTCTAGCAAGGCCACACCTCCTCAATAAGGCCACACCTCCTAAGGGTATCACTCCCCATGGACCAAGCATTCAAACACATGAGCCTATAGGGCCATACCTGTGGAAGCTACCTCATGTCCTATGACCTTCACATGCATATATAGCATATGAAGAGTGCTAATTAGATCCAGTGGTTGCTCAAGCAAGCAAGAAAAAGGCAAACAAGAAAAGAGAAAAGATAATAACAACAACAGCAACAACAACAACAACAGAACGTGAGGTGGTTAGGGAGAAGTGGAGACCTTCCACACAGGACATGGAAGGAAGGGTGCTGTCAGAATACAGTCCAAGTATGGCATTGTGGGAGGGGATTTCTGACTGCATGTAAAGAAACAAGACAGGGCTCTTGTAACCCCAGTTTCTCAAAACAAAAAGAAAAACAAAAACAACAACATGGAATTGTTCTTGGAATGTGATTTCATGCCCATGCCAGGAATAGTAGATAGGAGTGAGTTCACTTTAGATTATTACAACTGAATATTGTTACTTGTTCATATGCCTCTATGGAAAAGCATGTTTTTATCACACGGATTGCCCTTGTAGTTGTACACTCTGCCCAGGTGACGCTTCTCAGCTTGCAGAGTATAAATTGTCTGATACTTTGAATAAAGCACGAGACTTAGTCTGCCTGTTGATCGGCTCTGTACTACTAGGTCCCATCACCTCTAGAGCAATACTAGGGTGTGGGAAGTGAATCTGATTAAAGTATATTATATACATGTATGAAATTCTCCAACAATGTATAAACATATTTATATTAAAAGCATCAATTTCTGTAATTGGTTTGGTGAGGTAGAGGATGTACCAGTAAAAATGTGCGTGATACCATGTATTTTTATCTGTTTCCTTTTGATTTCATCTGCTCTGTCCTGAGCATTACTTTTTAGAATACATGTGCTCAGAGTTCAAGCATTACGCAACAGCCTTTCTTCACTTAATTGTCTGAACTGGCTACTTCCCCAAAGCTGTACAGATGTTTGCCATTCTCCCTGTGCTGTCAGTATAGGACCCTTCTCTTTTTGCAGCCAGGCGGCCCCTGGCTCTGAGTCTCTCTCTGGGCTAATGCTAGGAGGGTGTCTGCTGCTCTTGACTGGCAGGACAACAGAATGCTTTGCTGGACAGACACGTGGCCTCCCTGACACTTGCAATTTAAAGACATATGACATCTACTTCCTGGACATAGAAATTCAGGGATGTTGCTTGTTAACTACTTTCTCCATACACACCCAGTATCCTGCAGAATCCAGAGTCCTGCCTGGTGGTGCAGACATAATTACAGCTACACAGGAGAGTGAGGCAGGAGGAAGGGTTTATCTTGGTTTGCAGTTCGAGGGGACACATGAAGGCAGAGAAGGCATGGGGGCAGAAGCATGAGTCACTAGCTATATTGTATCTGTAGTCAAGAACAGGAAGTAGCTGGCTATAAAAATCTTAAGATCCCACCCCAGTGATGAACTTCTTCCATCAAGGACCTACCTCCTACAGGTTCCACAACTTCGAAAAACAGTGAAGTTTGGGGAACTAACATTTGGGGGCTAAGTGTTCAAACACATGAGCTGAGGGGACATCTCATGCTCAAACCACAGCACCTGCCTTTCTTCCCTATAAACTAAGTCTTTTATAGTACTGTCTTTAGTTTCACAAAAGAACACAAATATATGGTCTTCTAACGGTTTGCTCTTTCCTGGCCCAGGGACAGTGAAACTTAATGCTGAAGTCACCTCAGACAGTGGTAATGCCAGACTTTCCAAGTCAACGTTTCCTGGGTTAAAATCAAGCAGGGATCTGGTGGCCAAGTCATATTTTCTTGGCTCAGCATATGCTAGAGGGAATGAGAGGAGTATCATTTACTACCAGGAAATGGGTCTGCACCTTAAAGAAGATCATTAAGTTTAGACAGGAGAGAGAAAGAATGAAAAATCCATTCATGATGTAGCCAGACTACAGCTTTAACTGATTCCTGAGTGCTGTTACTAATGCTATGCCTGCTGTATACCAGACTCTTGACACACACAATCTCCTTTCTGTCCCTCTTAGTCTAACAGAGCACACTTCACCCATGTACCAGATCCTTGGCAGAAAGGTCACTTCCTTTCTGGTTTGTAGGCAGTGTGAGCAGGGGCACAGAGAGACTCATAGCCTATCCATATCACATAGCCGGTGCAATAGTGAAACTTGTCAATGAATGCTGTTCTGCCTGACACTATAGCTCCTTCCCTTTTTGGTGTGCCCCTGTCACTTGGTTTATTGCCAAGTTCACTATTCTCCTTGAGGTCAGAAAGCCTAACTCTGAGCCAGGAAATGCCACCGCCAGTCACTCCTACTGGTAACATCATGAGGGCCAGGAGGTATGAGACGCTTGGATGGGCAGCTCTGCACCTTTCTGTGTGTTTCTGTGTTTCCAGTAGCAGAGAGGCACATCTTCCGAGGTGCCTCAGTGGTAAAGCGAGGAGTTGGGGTGTCAGAAAGAAGGGGTTTGGGGGAGACTCAGATGCATTTGATACACACTGGAAAAGGGAGCATGGGGAGCCTTTCTAGGGAGTTTTGTCCTCACCTCACTGGGTGTCATTAGTTGGCATGAAAGGCAATGTTGTGTCAACTTTGAGTTGGAGCCATCCGAGAAGAGAGGAGTTCAGTTGGAAGAAAGAGCCGCCATAGGTTTGGCCTTTAGGCAAGTCTATATAGTATTTTCTTGACTAGTGATTGCTTGGGGAGGTCCAACCCACTGTGGGTGGTGTCATTCCTGGGAAGGTGGTCCTGAAGTATATACATGAAAGCAACCTGAATAAGCCAGGAGAAGCAAGCCAGTGAGCTGTGTTCCTTCGTGGTGTTTCTTCTCTTCTTGTCTCCAGGCTCGCACTTTTAGCTCCTGACCTGACTCTCCTCAGTCACAGACTGTGACCTGAGATCCGGAAGATGAAATAAACCCTTTCCTCCCCAAGTTGCTTTCGGCTATTGTACTGGCTGGTTTTGTGTGTCAACTTGACCCAGGCTGGAGTTATCACAGAGAAGGGAACTTCAGTTGGGAAAGTGCCTCCATGAGACCCAGCTGTGGGGCATTTTCTCAATCAGGGATCAAGGGGGTAGGGCCCCTTGTGAGTGGTGCCATCCCTGGTCTGGAAGTCTTGGGTTCTATAAGAGAGCAGGCTGAGCAAGCCAGGGGAAGCAAGGCAGTAAGGAACATCCCTCCATGGCCTCTACATTAGCTCCCTGCTTCCTGACCTGCTTGAGTTCCAGTCCTGACTTCCTCTGGTGATCAACAGCTGTGTGGAAGTAAGCTGAATAAACCCTTTCCTCCCCAACTCGCTTCTTGGTCATGACGTTTGTGCAGGAATAGACACCCTGACTGAGACAGCTATGGTCTTCATGACAGTCATTGAAATCCTAACCAGGACACATGTTGAAATAATTAAATGTTTTGCCTTTCCCAGCTCCTGCTCCTAGAAAGACTACTCTGAGACGAATTAGTTTATTAAATGCCTAGCCCATAAGCTTTGGCTTATCCCCTGACTAGCTCGTAAATTATTTAACCCATTCAAACTATTCTATGCCTACCACTTGGTTAGTTATCTCTCCTCAGTCCTGCCTACTTCTTCCTTTGCATATCCTCATTCCCCCCCCCCCCCATGTGTCTCACTCAAATCTCTCTTTAGTTTATCCTGAGTTCAGCTCCTTGCTTATGTCCATCCCCCTAGTGTCTAGCTTGAATCTCTCTCTTATACTCTCACTATTTCCCAGAATCCTCTCTTTCTGCAAGTGTCCCACCTCCTATTCCTTGCCTCAGTTCACTGGCCACGGCTCTATTATTGATAGGTGATGCTTATTAAGAGATTCTCTCTATACACACACATTCAAGTTTCTTATGCATTTTGTTGCATATCCTATGAATTGAGTCTTAAAATTATACTGGTGATTGATCATACATGGAAATTGCGCCAATATATTTAAGGAATGACAAGAGCCACTTAGACTCATGTTCAGTTCCTGGACACAGGTGTCTATGTGCACAGGCACTGGCTTGAATTCAGAAGGGAGGTGGTCCAGTCTTTGCTTAGCAGTCAGGATTATGTAAGAAAAATGGCTGCTATCATCAAAAATGAGCACTTACCCTGTTTCAGGCATTATATTAGTGGCTTTATGTCTGGTGCCTAATCGTTTTAAAACTTAACGATTTAATTTTCCTGATCACTTGTTCAGCTCAGTCTTAAAAAGATTTATAACTAAGTCTTTTCACATTTTAAATTTAAATCTTTAAATGAATAATTAAAGCACATAATTTTGAGGAGCCCTTTGGGATGATAGGCTAAAAAAAAAAATCTTAGAAAAATCCAGTCTCCATAAAATCAACAAGGAGACTGAAGAGCTGTTAAAATCAACTTTGGGGTGGGGTTGGGGCTGGGCGTGCTAAGGAGATGGCTTTCTGCCTAAACTTGGCCACCTGAGCTCAGTTCTCAGAACCTACACAGAAAGCTGGTACAGCCTCTGCTTGGAATCACAGCCCTGGGGAGGCAGACAGAGGTGGAGCCCCACAGTGTTTTCCCAGCCAGCCATTCTAGCAAAGCTCCAGTTTTACTGAGAAGCCCTGTCTCCAAAAAAAAAAAGGAAAGAAAAGTGACTGAGGGCAATTGTTGGGGGTAATCCTTTGTACATTGTGTAAAGGTTGTCTTTGTATTATTCAACTGTTAATTCTGTCCCAGCAGAGCATTGAGTACAGGTCAGATTTCAGTATTGTTATTCTTATGGTTCAATACCAACCTCAGGATTTTGCAAACACACACCTTCCTCTTCTTGCTGGTTGGTTTAATAAAGAACTGACAGCCAATAGCTGGGCAGGAAAGGAAAGGCAGAACTGAGAGAGGGTCTCTGGGAGAAGAATGTGGAGCAGGAGGATTTGCCAGCGGGACACAGAGGAAGAGACAGGATTTACCAGGAGTGAGAGGTAATGGACCACAAGGCAGGATGTGCGCTAGCACAGTCGGGTTCATTGAATTGGATAAGCTAGCTGGGAGGTAGCCTGAGCTATAATAAAATTAATAAGTCTCTGCCACCATTCATCTGCTGGTAAGTCTAAGAAATCCCCCTATAGAAGATCCTTAGCACTGACCTGTGGCTTCCACATGAACATGGTCATACACAGGCATCTGAATACAT
>JADRCD010212204.1:0-10663 GCA_019843815.1 Montemys delectorum | reverse complement strand
GAGAGAGAGAGGTATTTATCAAAGATAAAGCGCTATGAACAGAAATGTACCTTCCTGGTTTCTGACAGCCCCTCTGGGGTCCAAGTATCATCAGACAGAGAGAATTTCACCCTCTAGGGGTCACCTAACACTAATGCATGCCCTTCATGAAGAGGTTGAATTATTAAAGCTGCACTTCTCATTGTCCCTGGAGACTTTATTCAGAGATCAGATGTCACCAGTGAGGTCATGGCTCGCGCAGGGTCAAGTGGGCAATTCACAGAGCCAGCATCTGTCTTAGGAACCATCAAAGCTCGTATCACAGGGCTGCTTAAACCAAATAACTCTTTCTCTTTTTATGATTTTCCCTTCTTTGCCTGCATTCCGAAGAATATTTTTAAATTCATAAAAATAAGGCGGGACTAGTGTAATCCCAACCCTTGGAGACTGAAGCAGGAGAATTACTGCAAGTTTGAGGTCACCCTGGGCTGAATGTGACTACCAGGCCAGCTAGGACTACAAAGCAAGGACATGTCTCAAAATAAATAAGAAGTGTGGTGATAGCGTAACTGTAGTTACGAGTCACAGTATAGGTTCTGGGAACTGACACAGGTCCTCAGGAAGAACAGCCTGTGCTCTTAGCCACTGAGTCATCTCTCCAGCCCTATGACCTGCTTTTTGAGCATGCCCAAATGACAGGGTCCAGCATAGCCCTAATAAGCATACAGTTTCAAAGCACTGAAAACCCTGAGTAGTTTCATCCCACCCAAATCCCAGGAGCAGTTCTCCAAGTATTTCCCCATTTGAAACAGTGTTGATCTCTGGCTCCATCCATGGCTGACTTCAGCCGTTAACCTAGTGGCCCCTGAGTTCTTAAGGCAGTAGCATCATTCTGAACGTGCCTAATGACACATCTGGTACGTCTCGAAACTGGTTCCTTGCAGAGAGGCCCCAGGCTCTGAGGAAACAAACTATTTGCGGTGCTGAGATTTTCTTTTCAAAACTTTCAAGCTACTCAAAGCTCAGACCTGAGCAAATGCTCCCCAGCTCTGCCAAACTCTCTGAAGGACTGAGGACTTCCCCCAGGAAGGATAACGCCATTCTTCCCACGTCCCACTAGAGTGACCGCACTGAGCAGAACGAAGAGTCAACAAAGAACTTCCTAGAGCTTCCTGAACAGGCTGGAGCCTGTAGGTGTTTACTAAGTGTCCTCACTTTGGTCGGAATGGCAACTTGCACAGGCCTGAGCCTTGGTGAAGCTGGCCATGAGGAAGAAGCAGAGCTGGCCAGTGCTGCTTACTACAGTAGAGAGACCTGCAAGGCTTGCCCAGCTGTAGGAAGCTCTCCCTGGAGAGACACACCGGCTGGGCTGCTTAAAGTCCACCTCTGACGGCTCTCATTAGGTCATCTGAAACTGGGGTGGTAGAAGAGGTATGGTCAGGCATTGGAACCTTCAGCATCTCATTCCCTTAACACCGTAGTGAGATGGGGACCCCTACTCAACCCAGAGGGTCTTTCTGGGGCTTCATAACATCACATTGAAAGTCTACCTCACTTGGGTAGAATCAAACTCCCTCCCCCAAATTTTGTATGCATGTGCACGCCTGTCCGTGTGTGACAGAGAGAGGCAGATACAGAAACCTGAGGAAGGCCTCAGCTCTGATCCTCCCCGGCGCTAACATCCACTTCCTTGGGGTTTGTATGTTTTGAGACAGGGTCTCTCACTGGTCTGGAACTCTCTACGTAGACTAGGCTTGCAGGCACAAGCCACAGAGGACAATCTCTCTGCCTTCCTTCTACTGAGAATACAAGCACACACCACCAAGCCTGGCTGCTTCTTTCTTAATTTTTTTTTTAATTTAGCAAGTAAAAGATACATATAAATGTATGGTATATGACATGATATTATGAAACAGACACACACTTGTGAGTGGCTGACTCAGCTTGTTTCAGCTGGAGCGTGGATCTCTTCCTATATAGTGTGCATGGCTGATTCCCTGTCACAATAGTGCCGCCTTTTTGTACAGTCCCGAGTCTGTTCTTAGAGCATCTGCATTCTAGAGTTGCCTGACTACTTTGATATCATATTTAGCTTGTTCATCTAAGCCCCACCTTTCCGCTGTGTTACATTGTTCTGCCTGTCCGGCAGCAGGTACTGGGGACTCATGGAAAACAGGAACATGCCTCTGGTTGAATGCTATCGCTGTTGAAGCGCCTTGTGCCCCTCGTGCAGAGGAATTCGGATCTAACACCCTTCCTATGCTCTCTGCAGAACATGTGCACCATTGAAGCGGAGTTGGAGAGTCTGCTGGGAGAATTCTCCATCAAGATGAAAGGTAATCTGTCCTTGTTTGGAGAGGGATAAAGGTGCCGTGTCCACAGAGCTTCGAGAGAAGGCATGCTATTGCAAAGACATAGGATTATCTGCTCTTGGGCCTTCCACTCGTGCTAATTTCTTGATGGGTCTCTTCCTGAACCTTGCCTTTGCATTCGAAAATGGTGTTTATTGAATAAGCAGAACAACGAACCTCAGAATCCATCCCATGATTCAGGAATCGCCACTTTTTCTTTTCCCTTTAATGAACTAGAAAACTCCAGAGGCAGAAAAGCCAAGTATGTCAGCCGTGCCTGTAAACTTCAGTACAGTTCTGAAAGAACAGGGCCATCTTATGTAAGCACAGTGCCACGGCCTGTTGTCCCATTATCACATCTAACGAATTTTGTTATTAACCTACTTTGTTTGCAGATATCCCCAGCTGTCTCCCGAATGCTTCCTAGAGTAGCGTTGCTTCAATTAGGACCCACACAAGGTCCATGTGTTATAATTAGTTGTCAGTTGGGCTCCCTTTAATCTAACACAACCCCCCCCCCCCCGTCCGACCTTCTAGACTTGCCTGGCGACCTCTTTACATTATCATTTAGCCATCTGTTTATCTATCTACTTTGAATATTTTCTTTTTAGTTCGAAGACAGAATTTTTCTGCTTAATTCAGGCTGGTTTCAAACCCACGACAATCAATTTTCCTCCTGTAACGGGCTAAGCACTGGGATTACAGGCCCACCTCACCATACCTGTCTGTCTCACCATACCCGTCTCAGCATGGCTTGCTGCCACGTCAATCATTTCATTTGTTCCTCTGCTCCTATGTTCTGTGAGTCTGTTCTAATCCAGAGCATTGTTGCTTTAGACCACAGCACCTGCAGCCCAAAAGAAGGGAGGAGAACTTCACCTAGGCGTGGTGAGCCTGGCACTGCAGTGTCCACAATGCCCACCAGGGCTGTGGGACAGTCCTGTGTGGTATCACAGCCAGCCCCTCTCTCTCCCATGTTTGGCTCATTTGACTGTAGCTGAGCAACTGGGCCCCTGCAGTCCTTTCTCTGGATTGGTTCGCTTGTTTAACAGTTTGATCCATAGGTTGCTAATGGGGATTATTATCTTACCTACGCTCTGCAATAAGAGTCAAAAGGGGAAAGTCCCTTTAAATCAGTTCTGGGTGGAGCTGGAGAGATGGCGTAGTAGTTAAAGACGCCAGTCGCTCTTAAAGAGGGTGTGGGTTCAGTTCCCATGTGCCTACATGGCAGCTTACAACCGTTGGTAACTCCAGTTCCCGGGGACCTGATACCCTCTCTGACCTCGTCAGGCAGCAGGCAAATGTGTGATGCACATACATAACTCCTTGCCTGTGTTGGACGTCTGCATCTTTCCAACTCTCCAGGTCCATTTGCTTCCACTTAGGTCTCTGCCTAAGTCAGTGGTTCAAAACTACTCTGGACCCATGCTCCCTCTTAGCAGTTCAGAATCTATACAGCCAGGATGGAAGTCTCTAGAGGTCTCTTTAAGCTTTCAGAATGATTCTGTCAGCAGCCTGGTTCATTGCAACCTAGCATACTGAGTGAAGTTACTTTGCCACTGTTAATACAAGGATTGCCCATGTCCCATGGCATGTAGGCCAGCACATGGAGACTGAGGTCACCATGCCTGGTAACACCAGGACTGCTCAGGTCCTGTTTCTGGTGTTCACTGGTATCAGATGCTTCCATTTTTGATGAGAGGGATAATTTCTTCTATTTCCTGTGTGGACACCAATAGCCAAAAGACATTAGATGATTTCTCCAAGGTCACACAGTAAGCTCATGTCAGACTTGAAGCTGAATCCTGGGGTCCTGGCTCCTACATTGTTACTTTTCCCATCTCTATGACAAATACCTGATTTCAAAAAGGAACTTTGGGGAGAAAGTGTTTGCTGTAGTTTATGGCTTGAGTAGGGGCCAGTTGGTCATGGCAGGGAAGGTATAAAAGAGCTCATAGCTATGGGGGTCTGCAGCTAAGACTCCTCGAGTTTCCCAGGGCCAGGAGCAGAGAAAGGACAATGCTAGTGCTCACCTCACCACTACCCCTGTTTGTTCATTTTGTTCAGTCTAATACCCAAGCCTGCATTCAGGGTATGTCTTAACTTCTAAAGTAATTGACTTTGGAATCACCCTCATGGACACATCCACAGGGTTATGCCTCATTAGATCTCCGTGCCCTGCCCTTCCTTTCTCTTTCCTTTCCTTCCCTTCCCTTCCCTTCCCTTCCCTTCCCTTCCCTTCCCTTCCCTTCCCTTCCCTTTCCTTCTTTCTGGACAGGGGTCTCATGTAGTATTTGCTACATAGCTGAAGCTGGCCTCGAACTCTTGATATTCTTACCATTCACCACCCACTGAGTGCTAGGGTTATAGCCACTGTCTCGAGCAATAAGGTAGGCCTACATAGTGTGTATAACAAAAGTTATATTTTATTATGCTAAGGGTCATCACACGAGTTTCACATTCTAAATGCTTAACTATGGTCCTTAGCCTATATTTGAGCTGAAGGTCTGGTTTCAGTCTCCAACAGTAGTCCTGGCTCAGGAGACTCCCCAGCCTCACGGGTTCCTGACTAAGCTATTTTTACACTGTCTAAAAGGCATTTCTTACTATGTTCATTATAGCCAGCAGCCACCATAACCATTTCTAGTTTTGTTTTGTTTTTTTTTTTTTTTGGTTTATTGAGACAGGGTTTCTCTGTGTAGCTCTGGCTGTCCTGGAACTCACTCTGTAGACCAGGCTGGCCTCAAACTCAGAAATCTGCCTGCCTCTGCCTCCCAAGTGCTGGGATTAAAGGCGTGCGCCACCACCGCCCGGCCGGCATTTTTTATTGAAGTAGTTTGACCATGGAAATTAACCATCGCAGCTGCCAGTATATGACCACCTCAATGCCACATTATGAAGACGTTCTAATAATGGAGCAGACACTACCAACCATTGCTCAGATGCCGATTTTCCCTAGAGAAGGGGTTCCCTTGAGCCTAAAACATAGGTATCTGAATTGTATGGCACGGGGAAGGGACTGCCCACCCACCCACCCACATGATCCAAATCTCAGACCTGGAGGTAGTAAGCTTCTGCCATAGGTGGAGATGCCCTGGTCACCAACTGGGACCTGGGTGACCTGGGCCGAGGCAGTGAATACCTGAGCCACCTGCTCTGCTGTCTCTCTGCTCACTTTTCTCATATGCTTCCTTGGCTGCCCCAAACTCAACTTCTATCACCTCTACCCTCCTAAAGTTAAAAAAAAACAAAAAAACTGCAGCTATGATTACACACACACACACACACACACACACACACACTCACACATGTGTACACGCATGCCCCATCCTTTTCTCCCTCCATAAAAGGAGGGAGAAGACGTCCCAGACGCCATGACATCCCAGATTCTCACGAGCTACTGCTGTCCATTATGTTTGGTTAGTATACACCTCAACCCCTACTCCCACCCCTGTTCCCCAAACCAAGCACTTGCCTCACATTCTCAGATCTGACAACCCCTTAGTTCCTCCCGCCACACCCTCCCACACTTCCCTTTTGCTCCATCGCCCAACTAATTACAATATGAAAGGCGGTTGGCGATGGTGAAGATAAAGGTATGGGGATAAGAGCTATGTACACCAGCCTTTGCTACCTCATGACCCATGGACACCACAGTTGTCTGGAGATTCAGGGTGGAAGGATACCTCTGAGTAGCATTTCCTCACTCGGTGGGCATACATGAGCAACCGGACCAATCACATGACCAGACTGTTGTTGAAGCCTGAGCCCAGGATGGATGGAGGGGTTGCTAGGACAGAGGCAGGAGGAGCTGAGTGCAAAGCTAGCTTGGGTTACATAGTAAACTGTCTCGAAAGAAAAAAAAAGAAAATTAAGTCAGGTTTGGTGGTCCATGCCTATAATCTTTGCACTCTTTAAGTTTGAGGCAGGAGGATTGTGAGGTTGTGGCCTGCCGAGGCTTCAGAGTGAGACACTGTCAGAAAGAAAGCGGAGGTGGGGGGGGGCGGTGGGGGAGGGAGGAAGGAAGGAAGGAAAGAAGGAAGGGAGAAGGAGGAACAGATAGATAGACAGAAGAAAATTAAAAATAAAAACTTTAAGAGAATTTTCCAACAGAAGAGAGGGTTGGAGAGTGGAGAGAGCTTCCTAGACTAACCTTTGGCTAGAACAAGTCAACTGAAATTCCCTCCTGAAAGCGGGAATGCTACCCAAAGCTGTCAGGGAGAGTGTTGTGATGTTTGTGCTCTGTAAAAGGGCAGTGGGGAGCTGTGTCGGCCTGATTCTGAAAACCGGCAAGAGCCTAGCTGTATTCAGGACCCCCAAACCAGGAAAGAAGCTACGAATTACAGTCTCTTACAGAAACTGCTTTTCTTCCCCACGATCACCTCATTCAAATGAGTGTCCAGAGGTCACTGCTAGCTAGTCACCGTGACCTTTAGGGCAAGACCAGCCTCTGGTGAACTAGGAAACCTGCCCACGGAGCGGGAAGGCCAGTATTCAGACACCCAGCCGTCTGGCACTTGGCAACTTGCCTTACAGTCTGAGGTGCACCCTTAGGAAGGTCATGGCGGAACTGGAAAACAATGGAGTGCCTCTCTGACCAGAACTGTGTCTGAGCAAAGGGAGCCAGTGGCCCCGGGGGAGCCAGGTGAGCAGCTGTGTGACTGTGTGTAGCTGTGAGGCTGCATCAGCAACCTTTCTCCACTGCGATACATTCTCTGAAAGAAGCCCCTTTTTCAGAGGAAAAGGATCCGTTGTGGCTTAAGATTTGGAGGAATTTAGTCCACGGTGGGAAGGGGAGCTGTGGTCGTTGGAGGGGCTTGCAGCTGAGGCAGGGGGTTAGGGTGGATCAGGAAGCCGGACAGAGGCTGGAAGGAGAGCAGGGACTATAAACCTCAAGAAGCACTCTCCAGTGTCTGATTCCCTCCAGCCGCCCGAACTCTTACAGATTCCATAACCTCCCAAAACAGAGCTACCCAGCGGGTGACCAAAGGTTCAGCCAGGGGCCATCATTTATCCACAGTCACACTGTGGGCAGCACCCTGTCCTCCATTCAGGCTGTGGCAGAGCTGTTAGATCAGTAACACAGGAACAAGGTAAAAGATCAAAAAAAAGAAAAAAAAAAAAAAAAGACCCATGTGAAGGAACCCAGGGATGGTTTCGAAAGAGTGGCCATCATGAAAACTTAGCTGATACAAGTTACCACCAAGCAGCTGAGAAAACACTGACCTTTCTACAGCTGTAGAAATGCCAGCAGGGCCTCGGGCCAGAGCTGGGAAAACCCGATCAGGCCCCAAAGTCCACCTATCCCTGCTGGAGCTCCAGTGTAGGCGCTCACCCCTGGACCATGAACACCATCGCCCTGGCAGCTTTGAAAGGTATTGTCTGGGACTGACTCCTCCTGCTTGCCCTGCTGCTGTTATCATTGTCACCAGAGGCTGGAAGATGCCTTATAAGGAATGCCAATAAACTGCTTCCATCCCATGGGCAGCGAGACCCAAAACCCATCACCGCCACAGCCCTCCCTCTCCTGTGAAGTTCTTCGCATATGAAATTTCTGGTGATTTTGAGAAGGGAGATGGTCAAAGAATCCCCCACCCTTCTCAGCTTATCCATCATGGTACCTGGTCGGCGTCCCTGAAGCAGGGTCCCAATTGTCACCTCATATGTAAACAGGCAGTGGATTAACCAGGAGCTGATAATTTGTAGGTTTTTCAAAGGGTAAATCGGGTTTTGTTAGAATTAGCACATCAGGCTTCGGGATTCATAAAAGCCAGCCAGCAGTGCTTTCTTTCAGATGTATTTTAGTGGGGTGGGGGGAAAAAGCCTAAATGCTCCAGAACTATTCATGAAAATAGCTTCCTCTAATCTTGCTTTTATTACAGTGGGTCCTCCTAAGTGGCTCATTAGCTTCTAATTGTTAGTGGGAGCCAGTCCTAAATGGATGAGCTCGTCAACTAAAAGGCATGCTAAGTTGGTGCACTGCTGCCATCTAGTGATAAATGGTGGTAAGAGGTGAGTCCATTTTGAAGCTTCCTGGATTCATCTTATTCCTAACCTTGCCCATGGACCAATGGGAAGCAGATTTGTCCATTTGCACTAAATTGAGCCAGTCATTGAAGGTAAAATATACAGTGTGACATCATGCTTGTTATGTCTACATGAGTAAAATATTGTTTGCTAGAAACACAACCCAGGGCAGGGAAGACAGCATAAAACAAGCAAAAGAATATGGGTTTGGATCTGCAGAGCCCACATAAAAAGCTGGGCTTAGTGTCATGTGATTGTAATCCCAACTTAACCTCGGTAGGAGAAGGGAATTGAGACAGGCAGTGGGTCCCTGTACTTTCTGGTCAGCCAATCTAACCAAACAGCAACCTCCAGGTTCAGTAAGAGATCCTATCTCAAAAAAAATAAGACATGTGAAGCAATTGAGGAAGACAATACGGAACCCTGGCATCCACAAGCATAGGCATACATGTGCACATGCATACATGCGCAAACATGTACAAACACACGGGAAACATACCACGAGACTCAAAGGCTGGAAATGGAAAACATCCATGCTAAATTTTTCACTGCAATTATTTTCATACATTATTTTCATGAGAAAATTAAAAATTGTAAATTAATAGTTTCACCCTCCCACAGTGGGCTTTCAGTAAATATCTATAGGAAGGGGGAGAGGTGACAAAAGCGGGGACTCCAGAGCTGTCCCAGAGTAGTGGCCATGTGTTCTGACAAGGTGTGGCTGCTGAAGTGGTAAGCCTCAAGTGGAGCCATCCACTCCAAAGTGACTTGCAGGTGGCACAGGGGAAGGAAAGCCACCTTGTGCTAACTGGATCTGTCAATCAATGCAGGCTATAGTCACCTTCGAGGAGGGCACCTCATTTGAGAAAATCCCTCCACAAGATCCAGCCGTAGACCCTTTTCCTAGTTTGTGATTGATGGGGAAGGGCCCAGCCTGTCATGGGTGGTGCCATCCCCGAGGCTGGGAGTCCTGGGTGCTATAAGAAAGCAGGCTGAGAAAGCCAATAAGCAGAAACCCTCCGTAGCCTCTATATCAGCTCCTGACTCTAGGTTCCTGCCCTGTTTGAATTCCTGTCCTGGCTCCCATTCAGTGATGAACAGTGACAATGAAGCTTCCATTAAATAAACCCTTTCCTCCCCAAGATGCTTTGGTCATAGTGCTTCATCAGAGCACCAATAACCCTAAGACACACCTCTTCTTTCAAAGGAACAGGCATTGGCGGTTGGTTGATTGGATTTGGTTTGTTTTCTTTCTCTATTTAAATTTATTTGTATGTGCACTTGAGTTCTGCCCTCATGTATGTCTGTGTGAGGCTGTCAGATCCTGGAGTCGCAGACAGTAGTGAGCTGCCACATGTGTGCTGGGAACTGAACCCACAAACTCTGGAAGAGCAGTCAGGGCTCACAACTGCTGAGCCGTCTTTCCAGCTCCTTGGTTTGTTTTCTTATTCACCGGTTTGGGATACATGACAGTCTATTTCTAGCAAGTTCACAAGCATCAACAGTGGCATCACTGTGCCCTATAAGAAGAATGAGAGAAACAGGAATGGATTGCTACAGACAAGCGATAGGCATGGGGACAAGGACTCACAAGGGAGGTATTTAGTGTCACAGATCTTGGGACACAAGGAAAAACAAGAGGTCAGTTTATTTTCATGGGAATATTTTGGTCAGTGAAAGAATAGGTCTTTCTGGTCCTGCTGCCCTGATCCTGAAATCTGCCAAAGGTACACAGAATTCTAACCACCCAACAACCTCCTGGAAACCTCCTCCCACCACCCTACCAGGGCGTGCCCTGCTTAGCTGGGCATCCCTTGCAAAGGATGTTTTCTGAAGAAGCTCCTAAACCTGTTACCCGAGTTTTCTCCTCTTTCACATATTACTTGAGTTTTTAACCCATGACAAATTGGGTCTCTAAAGAAAGGAAATGTGTTCTGCAACTCACAACCCAATCTCTTGTTTATAGGTCTGGCCGGCTTTGCCCGCCTCTGCCCTGGAGATCAATATGAAGTAAGTAACGTGTTGGTCTGCGTGGTGGCATTGAAGGCTTAAAGGGCAGGAACTGGCTATAGTTTTGTTTGTTTGTTTGTTTGTTTGTTTGTTGCTGTTGCTGTTGCTGTTTTGGCACGATTAACCAAGGAACTTGTACATGCTAAGTAAGCGCTCTACCACTGAGCCACATCTTCAGCCTGTAGCTGGCTAGCAGCTATGCAAACAGGGTTCCTGAAAGAAAGGATGGGGCCTGGAAATAGTGGGGTCAGACGGCGAGAGAAATAACGAGACCAAGTCAAAATATCCCGACCAAG
>JADRCD010212203.1:44611-59837 GCA_019843815.1 Montemys delectorum | reverse complement strand
CTTTCTTTCTTTCTTTCTTTCTCTCTCTCTCTCTCTCTCTCTCTCTCTCTCTCTCTCTCTTTCTTTATTGGAAAAACAATACCACATGCAAATAAGAATAACTTTTTTCTGATCTTTGAAATTCCTATATTTTATGATGGTAAAACTTTCATCCCAAACTTTCAGCAGTGTTTCCTTGAGATAAAATCTCATTCTTATACTGTGAATGAACTAGATGAATTCATTTAGATATTTTCTTCTTTTACAAAGAATAGATTTGTGTTCTAACTCAGGCTCAGCTGAAGAAAGAAGTGGACAACCTGAGTTTTTCAAGTATTTGTTGATCCTTTTATGATTATAATTTGTAGAATAATTAACATATCTGAATATCATTGCCTCTGCCCAAACATGGTCAGAAGAACACAAAGATCAGAACTTGAGGTCAAACAATGAGTCCGGGCAAAAAGAACATTCATGGACCATGAGAAGATACACAGAAGAGACAAGGTATAAAGACCAGGCATAGGCACCGAAATTCATCCTTTTTGTTTCTGAGAAATTACATGGCATTTACTCAATGTTGTCTGTGTATATATGTAGTAGACCTAGGACTAAGCACTTTGAAGGCACCCAGTGTTTAACTGCCACATTTGGAACAATAAATATTACCTTTGAATTTCAAAGTGGATAAGTAACTTGTTCACAGCCAGAATGACAGGGAGCTTGCCTCGGGCCTTAGGTGCCTCATTACTTGTCTATTGCTGTGCTGACTGTCCATTTAATGAACACAATACCTTATTTCTAAGATTTTGTTTCATATGTGACTACCTTATTATAGTTAATGACAAAGTATAGAGGCAAGGGTTTAAACATGTGCATTTTCTATATTATTTTATGTTCTCATATAATTTTATTCTAGAGACAATCAATTTAAAAGGTGTAGACATGTAGCCAATTTTATGGTTCAGTTCTTTATTTTCCTTGTATGTAATCTATACAAAACTATTCTTTCATTTAAATGCTAATTGTGTTCACACATGTGGCTAAAAATATTAAACAAAACAGAAAAATTTAATATCACAGCTCCTTGCTTGACTCACTTTCCAGGGGAATTTTCAAAACTGAAGTCAGATTCAGGGATTTTTAAAATTTATTTATTTAATGTATATGAGTGATCAGTCTCCACACACACCTAGAGGAGGGAATCAGATTCTATTAAAGATGGTTGTGAGGCACCATGTGGACCTCTTGAAGAATAGTCATCTCTCTAGTCCATTTTTTAAAAATTGTTTTTGAAAATTTATTTTTTATTTTTTAAATGTAAGAGTGCTTTGTCTGCATATATACCTACATGACAGAAAAGAGTATTAGATTCCCATCTAGATGGTCATGAGCCACCATCTCATTGGTAGCTGGGACTTGAGCTCAGGAACCCAGAAAAGCAGCTATGTTCTTAACCACTGAGCCATCTCACCAGCCAGTGGCATATATTTTTAACCATAGGCATTTTAAACTTACATTCTTTATATTAAAATTTTATTTATATTATTTTTTATATTTATATTATATTATTTTCTGGATTATACTTTATTTAATCTCTATCTATCTATCTATCTATCTATCTATCTATCTATCTATCTATCTAATATGTATCTCTCTCTATGTGTATGTGTGTGTATGCTTGTACCATTATGACACATATATTGAGATCAGAGAATAGCTTTGTGGAGTCAGTTCTCTGCTTCTACCATGTAGGTTTTAGAGTCAACTCAGGCCACTAGGCTTGGCAGCAAGCACCTTTATTCTCTGAACCATCTTGCAAACTCTTGATTCTTAATATTAGACTTGTAGTTGGACTCAATGCTACAGTAGAATCTGATTCTTGTTTTATGCACACAATACTAAGCCCCATGAATATGCTCATCAGTATTCCTGAGTGCCTTCTTCCTCTTCTTCCTTCTGTCCACCCCACCCTCCTCTTCCCTTCTCTTCCATGTTTCCCTCCTTCATTCTTTTCTTTTTTCCACTGAGGGTTTTGGTTCCCTGTCTGTTCTCTGTATCTTCTGGAGTCTACTTGTTTATCTTTGTTTTCTTATCTGTACTCTGTTCCAGTATGGTCTGATGAGTACTCCTTATATATTCATCATAAAAATGGGAAATACAGAATAGCTGAATGTTCTTACTTCACATTTTACATTTTAAAACATCGAACATTCATATTTGCATATGATGTATGAAGTCACATCTGTGCCATGAATGTTTGCAGCTCTGCTAGCAGCATGTGAACTCTCTGATAAGAACAGACAACTTTGCTTCTGCAGAGTGGCTCCTCTTCCTGTCACACTGATGTTTTCAAGTGAATGGCTTGAGGAGTGGCCATTTGTGTTACACACCTAGGGAACTAATGCTGATCAATTGGCTAGAAATGCATGTCCATCTTAAACAACTGACTAAGCACACTTGGTACCAGCCTAGGTATTGTTTCTTGTTTTGATGGACAGGCAAGTAAGTTCTTTGGTTCTAGGACATAGGTCCAGGAGAATGTGGTCTCCAGTTGTGAGCAAGAATCTTGTTAGGATGTGTTGCTGGGCTGGTGGTACAGATTGAGCCAGAAACTGTAAAGTGGCCAGTATCTAGAGACAGAGGTCAAGTCTCTGATCAATTGTATTCAAAGCCTGAAGGTTCTTTTGTTGTGTAAACAAGCCTTCCCCATTAAGCAAGCCTGAGCTTAGCTTTCTGTTATGCTGACCAAAAGAATCTTTTGTAATTGTGGCATATTTACTATGGCTGCAAAATCTTCTATATAGTACCTGCTGACAGCTTGAATCAATGTCATCCTTTCCAGCTTGACTCCTAGAAGCATCTGACTGTTATGCCTTATAAAATTATAGCAAAAGAGACATTGAGCTCTGTTTTAAAGTAGTCAGCAACTTCCATATTCTTTGTCTTTGCACATATTTCCTGGGAACTCAGAGATACTACGGAAAAATGCAAGAGCTCTGCTGTTGCTATGCTGCAGGGACTGTGGAAAAGTGCAATGGGAAATCATCCTCCCTATAGTAGTCTTTTACTGAAGCCATTGATATGTGACTGAAGCCACCTTTGGGATCTCCAGGCCAACCTGACCATTTGAGACTCACTTGCCTGGAGAAATAAGTTGTCAGTTATTGCTGTGTGACCTGGCTATGGTTTTGTGGTCTTTGTTATCTGTGGAATGAATTTAGACAAAACAGCGTATTATAGAAGTTGGGCTGCATTTATTATAGAATTGTAAGTCACTCTCAAGCAGGACATTATGTAACGCCACAGGGGACATTGTGCAGAGCTTCAGGTAGGTTGTGTACTATTTCTGAAGTCTCTGGAGCACGAATATTTCTTATTTATCAGAAAAAAAACCCTTATAGAAGAAGACAGCAGTAGCCTCAGAGTCCTTTAGGTAGTTCAGAAAGTTGTGTTTCCACCTAGGGCCAAAAATATGGTTCAGCTCCCATTCAGATCTCAGTTTTTGGACCCATACTCAGACAATAGGACATAGTAAAAGGAAATAAGGAAGAAAATAAAATCTATTAAACACCCATAAATTACCAAGAGAAATTACTATTCTGTAACAGATCTCAACAAAGCCCACTTCCTACACTTCCCCTACTTTTGTCTGGCCTGGCCTGTAGTCATCTTTTCATGTCATACTTTAGTTGGGATGGCTCAGTCTTTTTTTTTTAAGTATTAAAAAAATTTCCAGTTTTTTTTTTCACCTGGAAAATGAATACGTTATGAGGGACACAAGAGAAGAGGCCATGGCTGTTGTGATGGACAAGTCTTTCATCAGTGGGTTTGAAGCCAGGTTGTATTTAATGAGACTCTTGGAGATGTCAGTATACATTCATGAGCTGAAATCTCACCCACTGAGTGCTGACTGAACTTTTGACTCATATTTTTAATAGAAAAACTAATATAGCCATTGTTTTCATCTACCATGTTTTAAGGTAGTATTTTCTACAGTAATGTATAACTTGAGAGTAGATTTTTATAATTTCTTAGACTTCATTTATTTAATGAACTTTCATGGATAATTGCTTACCTTAAAATATATATAGTCAGCAAGTGTTGAAAAGGGAAAAATAAACTTTCCCAGTAGCACAGTGACAAATAAACTGAAGTGGTTTTCAGATGGGAGGTGAAAATGAATGCTTTTATTTCAAGATGTGATCTGTAGCTCAGAAGTGCTTTTCCATTATTGCAATTTTAATAAAATGACCTATCCTAACTGTTCTTTGGCATTAGTAAGGGATGTTGTACCTAGGACACAGGTTAGGCATGTGCATACACATATGTGCTTGAAAGCATGACATGAATCACAAAATATCCATACAAAGTTTAAGGCAATTTTTAAAAATTTATTATTTTTTCTTTTTTTATACTCCAGATTTTATTCCCCTCCTGGTCTACCCTCCAACTGTTCCATATCCCATATTTCCTCCCCACGCCCCTGTCTCCAAGAGGATGTCCC
Source organism: Montemys delectorum (assembly GCA_019843815.1). NCBI lineage: Eukaryota > Metazoa > Chordata > Mammalia > Rodentia > Muridae > Montemys > Montemys delectorum. The sequence continues at coordinate 55,351 of JADRCD010212203.1, read as the reverse complement.
CACTCCCACCTCCCACTAGACCTCTAAAGTCCCTGGAGCCTCCAGTCTCTTAAGGGTTAGGTGCATCTTCTCTGACTGAACCCAGATCCCATAGTCCTCTGCTGTATATGTGTTGGGAGTCTCATATCAGCTGATATATGCAGCCTTGTTGGTGATACAGTGTGACTGTATGCCTAAATTCACACCTATAATGTTTGCATCATGAAGACATTAGCAAAAATGGATTTGTACTCTGAATAGCACCATTTATATTTTTTTCTGTGGAAAGGTATGTAGCTTCCATGCAAAATGATGTTTGCGTTGGAAAACAACTTCAAATTATTGCTAAGGAAATACCAATTACAAAAGAAGAAAAGGAGAAATAATTTATGTGCAGGGATAAAATGATTAATTCTAATGAGTAATCCTACTAGGGTAAAATGTAAGACTGATTGGAAGGGTAGTGAAGTGGATATAGTCTGTGATGCTGCCCTCGGGGATCATATGCCGATATTGTTCCATGAGGGCAATGAGAGCAGAGATGACAAATCTCGATTTGGTAGCCGGTGAGCACCTATGGTGAATGATCACCTTCTGTGGGAAGTCAGGTCAACTTTATTTGGGGTGATTCAAGGTTTATATCATTTGGGTGATTGGGAGTAGGAACATCTAAAATGAGCAAAGGCCACAGACTGATGGCTCAGGGTACTGAAACGCCTCATCGGCATGGGGAAGCATTTCAGGAATCTCCTGTGCTAGCTGCATGGGTTCTTAGTGGGAGAGAGGGAGTCAAGCCTGTAAAGTAATTAAATCCATGTGTCATTCTGCAGGTAGAGGTGTGAGGGTTTTTGAACTCCCCAGACAAGGTCAGAGAAGGAGAAGCCCTGTCAATGAAGGGAGTCCTCCACATTGCTTTGAGCCCAGAAGGCTATCAGACAATGGTAGACTGGAACCTTAAAAACTTTTCCCACAGTATCCTAGATATTGTGGTTTAGAAGACATAAGTTCAAATTCTAGTACTAATACCTAATTAGTAGTCTTTGTTTTGGACACATATCTGAACCTTCTACATACCATTAGAGTATGGTTTTTTTTTTCCTCTCTGTTTTGTGCACGATACTGTCGTGAAAGTAACCAATACAAAGGTGAATGGCATATGTGATGGCTCATCTTCATTGTCAACTTGGTTGGATCCCTATGGAGACACACGTCTGCGTATATGATGATGAAAGTATTTATAGAAAGGTTTACTTTGAATGGGGTCAGCACCACATGGACTGGGGCCCCAAATGGAACAAAAAAAAGGGAAAGCAAACTGAACCTTAGCACTCGTGGCTCCTTGCTTCCCAACTAAACATGCATTTTTACTAGAAAGTTCACACTCTGGCCTTCATACTTTCCTTGTCATGGAGGGCTATACCCCTTCAAATATTAATGTGAGAAAACTCTTCCTCTTTTAAATTTCTTTTTGATTAGTTATTTTGTCACAATAATGAGATAAGCAAGTAATTGTGTAATAATGTAGAAAAATCAATAATGTGGAAAAATGAGTACTTTAAAAGGTTGAAACAGACAGTTAGAAATTTCTTCAGCTAGAAAGCACTGACCTGTTACAGATTACAGGCATGGAGATCAATCATTGTCCTTAAGCTTTCCTCTGGAGTCCTACCTCTGGTGGTCCTGGAATAGCAGGGCCTTATGTTGCAGAGACCTGCACAGAAGAATATCTGTGATGCCAGGCTATTCCCTAGAGAAGAAAAGGTCACCCACTGAGTAGAGTGGAGCCCCTCAACAATGACATCAGTAACCACTCCTTTGATAAATAAGGACTTCTTTGAATGAGAACTGAGACCACGGCTAACCACACTGGACCTCTGCTTATTAAGATTGATTGATTATGCATATCATCTACCCCACACTTGTCCAACTCTATGTAAACCTAGAACACATGGGCTCAGGACCACTAGATGACTGTTCCTCTTTCAAATATGGCCATTTGATTTCCCTGATTATTTCTTTTTTAACTAACACATGTTGGGGGTGAGTTTCTGAGTCTAGTTTTTTTTGTTTGTTTGCTTTCTAGATTCCAACCAGGCCTTTTCCCTAAAGTTTCTAATAATAAGACTATATTTTCTAGATATGTGTTCATAAGGTGACCCTTAGAAAAACAAAGAAACAAAACTGTAATTCCATGCCGTACAATGCCCTCTGCAGCTCTCCAGCACTATGAAATCAATTATTTTTTAAAAGGGAAAGGGAAAGGCCATCTTTCACAAAGCTTCAAATTTAGTTAAAAAGTAATTTAAGATCGCATGAAAGGAAAATTATTTCAATACAATTGAAATGTAATAAAGCTAGAGGTATTTGGTTAATTATTCTCAGGTGTTTTATAAATGTTAAATGCTGGTTTATCTTCAGAGTATAATTACAAGCTTCCCCATTGTTTAAGGAGTGTCACAGTCAGGACTTCCCCCTCTCTTTCCTTGTCACAAAGCAGTTTTCCGTAACATCCTTTTAAGTGGCCTCGAGTGACATGATTTATTTTCCTTTGCTGCTTTGTTACTTGGAAGCCAAATCTTCAGTGATCTGATATTTTTGTTTAACTTTGAAGTTTTTCCAAGTTAATGTCATGAAGAACCTGTCACCAATGCCTCATCAGGTCTACAGGGATGAAACAGACATGTGCAAAACAGACACACATTCATTCCAGACTTTCCATGAGATTCTGTGCTTTATAGGCTAGAAATAACATATAGTGATGTTTTCATTAATCAACTTTTTTTTTTTTTAGCATGTACCCGTGTGTGGTTATGTATGTACAGATGCATGTTTGTGTTCAAGTATACATGTGTCTGTGTGTGTCAATGCCTGTACAGGCTGCAGGTCAACCTTAGGTGTCATTCATCAGGTACAATCTATCTTGTTTTTTTAGATGCCTTGTACCCTGCAGATGAAGTTAGGATGGCTGGCCAATGAGCTGCAAAGAGGCACCTGTTTCTGTCCCTCTAGTGCTGGAATTAGAAGCACATGTCACTGTACCCAGCTTTCTTACTTGTGTTCCAGAGATCAAACTCAGGTCCCTATGCTTGTATGACAAATAATTCTACTGACTAAACTCTGTCTTAGCCTTATTAACCAGTACTTAATGGTGTGGAATTACATCTAGAAATTTTTTCCAGGCGTGGACCACTAAAAACAAACTTCGATCTTTTTCGTTCTTCCGATTTGAGCCTGTTTGGATAAGCACAGATTCTTATGGCACCTTACAGGATGCATGACCCCATAGCCATGGTAGTGAAATAAGTGGAATGACAAACTAATAGAGAGATGTATGGTAATAGTAGTTGAGCTATGAACACACTCACGTAGAAGGACTAGATTCACAGGATTCTTATTGAGGATTCTTGCCACTTCTCCCTCTTGTTCTACCTCCATGTGTATGAACCTGGGAGGTGGTAAGGCACACAGGATGGTTAATTGAAGGAGGTATTTGTAGTGCAGAGTGAAGTTTTCTTGAGTCCATCACCCATAATGATTGGGGAATTTTTGAGCATGCAGTTGTTTCTGAGTTAGCCATGCTGTTTTAAGTAAGCACAATAAACTCATTGCATTTGTTACTTTTTTATGCCTGTCATAAAATATCATGACGAAAATACCCCTTTAAGAATATTTATTTTGACTAAGAGTCCCATAGGCTAGATATCCATAATGGTGGAAAAGCATGGTGTCTAGTGCAGGAAGCCAATAAATTATATCTCAGCGATACATAAGAAGCAGAAGAGAGTGAATAGGAAGAGAAGTGAGGCTGTAAACTCTAAGAAGCCACCATCCAGAATGGCTCTACATTTTACAAGATCCAGCATCTTCCCAAACAACACAACTGACTGGGGATCAAGTGTCCAAATTCATCGTCCTATGATGATAATTTTCACTGGACTGTAATAACCATGGTTTCTCTAAGCTGGGCCTGGGTGGACTTATTTCTTGGCCTATTGTTTTTGTCTCTTTGAAATGAATAGATGCTTAGTTTTGTCTTTCCAGGAAAAGCCATGCCACAGATCCCATCAGACCATTTGAAGTAGACTATTTTCAGAAGCTTGTTAAAAATGAAATACTCTAGTATTCTATATACAGTATTCTAACTTACTTAAAGTGAACTAAAACCCGAGGATCTATATTTTAAACAAGGTTTCCCTGAAGACTTTCCTGGGTGCCTGAAATAAAGGTAATAGTTTCCTTATCCATATAATAAATATTCATAGACAAAATGGAGTGGGAAATAGGAATGATAATCTGATGAGTTTTAGAGAAAGTTTTAGTGTGCAGAAATATCTTGTCAAAGAATTATGTAACCCATTTTATTCCTAGATTACAAACCTCATTTATTTTTTCCTGATGTGGCTTCTTCAGTGGCTTAGGTCCTATATAGTTAGTTTGTTCATGGAAACAAACAAACAAACAAACAAACAAACACAACCTTTACTTTAAAGCAGTGGTTTTGTACCTTCATAATTATATTAATCTTTCCAAATAGTTCCTCGTGTTGTGATGAACTGACAAGCATCAAATCACCTTGTTTCTACTTCATAATTGTAATTTTGCTAAATATCAAATATGCAGTATGTGTGATATATAAACCTCACCGGGGTTGAGACCCACAGATTGAGAACCACTGTTTAAAGGTACTATAGATAGCTTATTCAAGACCCAAACAAGAGTGCCTATAGTCCAGGAGCACATATTTGGATTTCTTACATAGCATGTTCCAGAATGGTAACAGTTGCAATTTTAATAGGAACAGAATGAAAAAAGTTACCAGTCAAAGTTTTTCAAAATTATAGTGGTGAAAACATCAGGTAGATAGGGTATAGAAAAACAGAGTGATCTCTTTTATAGTTCTCTGATTTACATATGATGAGATTCTTATTCTTTGGATATGTAGATACTAGTGATCTGTGCACATTCCAAAAAAAATTTACTTAATACATAGAAGGATTTTTTCATTGTTATCACACAGACTGGCAACAAATAACAATTAAGGGGTCTAATGATAACCCAAGATAATTCAGCTCCCAATTTATAATGTTTCACCTGATGTACCAGCCAGTCAACCTTGTGGAGGACTTAAGAAATGTCAGTCTTCTCTGGGAACTGCAGCTCCTGAGTTAAATAACTATGCACATTTAAAGAGTTTAAAATATACATAAAATGTAAGGATATAGCTCAGTAGTAGATCACTTGTGTTTGAGCTTCAGAGCCTTAAGAAAAAATGTATACATGTATACACAAATTCACTGACACAAATTCGTCTTCCAGACGAAGAGCCAGAATTACTAGGCTACACTTATGAAAGCTGTTTCAAGGGCTATATTGCAGTGGGAGTAACTACATGATTTCTCACACATTGTGAATTCTATCTTGAAACTCATTCATACTTCCATGGTGAACAGTCTGCCATGTTCTAAAGGGTCTCATGAGTACTTTTAAGAAACTTTGGCTACCAGCCACCATCATTTTATCAGTCATATGTTGAGCTATGTGTAAAAAGGGGTCCTCAAATGCTAGACTTTGGATCTGGCTAACATGTTGGCTGAATTTGTGAAGGATCTTGAGTTAGAATGTTCTGCAAAACCATTCTTAATACTCCACATGAAGATACTTTCAGAGCTCTGCCAGGTCATTGTTTATCAGTCACTGAGTTTTGCACATGCAAATCACCAGTGACCTTGAGGCAGGACAGAATGATGGGCAAAATTAAGGGAACTTGAATGAGTCTCCTGGTAACTGAGGGTCAAGACAGTATGACATAACTGATAAAGTCAAAATTACCTATAGAGAGAATATATTTTCTTAAACACATATCAAGACAGATGTCAAAAACATCGCATACAATATATTCACTTACGGCCAGGATATCTGTAGCCTTGAGTATTACTGTACCAGCATTCATTTCTTATCCCTAACTTTCACAGTGTATCCCATAAAGCTACAGTATGATTTGTTTTTATAGAATATTATTTAAAATAAGGGAAAACACTTCATTTTAAAACTTGCTTAATATTGAAACTGTGATGTTAATTGCGCTCTATGAGGAGTCTAACTTAGCGGTTATAAATACTTCTAAGCATTACTCTCTCATGGCTCCTACACCCATGTATTTGGATTACATGCCATTCTCTTACTACGTAGCTATCAATTCAATACTTAAAAACTCACTAATTTTGCTTCCTTCTGGCTCTTTCTGAAATTCTTCTGTGTAGTATAGTGCTGGTAGCTATGTTTGGATGTATCTTCCTGCTGTTTCTGACAAACGCTCTCTGCTATGGTTCATGTTGTTGCTTTTATTACTCTATTTTATAAAAAAAAAAATTGGTTAAAAATGATCACATCTCAAATAATCCAATTATTATTCCTGAAAATTAAAGCATTTTTTGTTATATAACCTTTTGGTTATCCCCATAACCTGAATTGCTAAGCTTGCTTTCTAAATTCTACATTTTGAAAAAGAGTTTTTCTTTTACATTTTTGAAATTTTCTGCATGTACCATCTGTACCTTGGTCACTCTTCCCTCCATCTTGTTCCTTCTCCACTTTACCTCATCTCTCCATCTCATTCCTAACTTCTTGTTTAGCAGTAATATTGCTCATGGAGCAGACACAAGAAACCTGGGCTTCTCCAAATGTTAACTGACAAGCGTCTCATTCCAATCTCTCCTCTGAGAACTACAGACTGCCAAGCCACAAAAAGCGACCTGTGTAGGCATCTGAGTGGAGCTTATGCTTCAGTTTTAAATTGCTTACCCTATCAGAATTCAGCTAGTGCATGCTGCGTGCGTATGAAGCCACATCCACACAAAGGCCCCCAGTTCACTAAAGCCACCATGGGTCTACCAGATGAATAATGCTTTATGGACTCAGTGTCTTCACAAATGGTTGTTTAGAATTTTGGAATGAGTTAGAACGTATAGTACAATGGCATAGCTTTGCCTGTCACCTTTGACTCTTCTTTCTACACAATAAAAATGTCTGACTCTTCAGATGTGTCTGTCATCTTGTCACAGTTCAATGTCAGCCTTCTATGGGTTGGGGAACCTTTATTCGGGGTATTTTATTTGTAAATTTTACTTAGGAATGCAATAATGCACATCAGTTTTTTTTTTAAATAACTACTCTTAGCATAACAATACTGTCTTATAAAAGTATACGAGATTTCTTTCTTTTCTTTTCTTTTCTTTTCTTTTCTTTCTTTTTTTCTTTTTTCTTTTTTTCTTTTTTTCTTTTTGCTTCTAACCTGAGGCTAACACGGTCTACTATTTTTATGACATACATATTATAATTATCTCTTCTTTAATTTATCAATGACCCATAAAAGACGCTTTGCACATAAAACAAGGAATAAAAGTGTATAGATATAAAACTCACTTCAAGTGAAGTTAACTTTACTATGCAAATGTGATTAGGAATAGCTATCAGAAACAACAGCTTTCCAAAGATTTCAAAACCTTCTTTCATAGTTTCCAGACTGTTAGAAATACTGAGGTCTTAAAAACTGTTAATTTAGTTCACATTCATCAGTTTACAGATAAGAAAACAGAGTCTGAGAAATTTTATTAAAACTTAGCTGTTAGCAGAAAAATCACAAAAATTGTAGCCTGTGACTTTTATCTCACTATCTTTTCACAACGTGTGGTTATTATCATTTTATTATATATAGATATAAGCTGATAAAAATTCATTTCACAAATGCTAACATCTTAAATTAATGTAAATTAACATCAAATTATAATGTCTTATACTTTTAATTACCACTTTGGATAATTATGAGGGCTCTATAATACAATTTTCTGTTTATTTTATATTTTAAATGGCCTTAAATTGAGAAAAATGACAGAGAACCTTTTTTTAAATAGATGGAAATGTCATGTAATATTACACCAGTAATTACTTCAAAATTTTATTTTTTACATTCTAGCTTTAATATAATTGAACTAATAGTAAATAGGCATTTGTATGTTTGGGCTGTGTATATCTACTTAACTTATGTTGGTTGATTTAATGTTATACTAATAGCATTGCAAGTAATTTTTATGCACTGAGATCTTTTGTATTAGATTTTCTGAGTCACTGGGTTGGAGAAATTGCTTAATGGCTAAAAGTACTTGAGACATAGGCCTGAGCTCGAAGAACACAACTGACCCCAGGAAGCACCTACACATATCATGCACAAACATAATCAGATGAGAATACCTACAATACAGTTGAAAACTAATAGGTGAGTTATCAATATGTTTTAAAGTACAGACACGGCTGCTTTTGTTAGGTATTTCGTGTTTCTTCATCAAAAGCCCAGCAACTAGTTTATTAAAAATATAATTAGTAATGGAGTAACATTGAAGAAAGGTATGACTTAGTATTTATCATCATTTTGTCACCTACTCCAACTATTGACATAGAATTAAAAGTTTTTAAAAAGTCATTTTGATTGTATTCATAAATATAAAATATTAATTCTTAGTTCAACACATAAATAAATAAGTGTATTACAGTACATAAGTATGTTGAAAGACAGAAACCTCATGATAATTTCAATTGAGGAAATATGTTTCATAGCTTAATATCCATCCCTTCTTTATAAAAGCTTTGAGAAAAACCAGGAGTAGAAGAAACATCCATTAACGTAGTGAACATTAAATATAACAAACCTATAAGCATTCTACTAAATTGGGGGCACATGAAAGCAGTTCCTTTATATTCAAGAACAAGGAAAAGGTATCAATTCTCCCTGACCTTGTTCAATATAGCTTTCAAAGCCTTTAGAACAGTAAGACCAGAGAAGAAAATAATAGAGATGAAAATAGGAAAGAAGGAAGTCAACATTTATCTATCTGAAGATGACTGGAACTTAAATTACACCAAACACAAATTGAAAAATCGCAGAGCTCATGAACACCACTCAAAGAAGCCAACACAAGATCAGCATACAGCAAACAGAAACTTTCCTGCATGTCAGTAATAAATGTGGTGAAAAGAAATCAGGAGAAAATTCCTATTTGAAATAGCTTCAAACCAGACAGATAGGGAATAAACCTAATTAAGAAGGCAAAGACTTTCTATGAAGAAATCATTAAGACACTGAAGAAAGAAATTAGATAAGACAGTAAATGAGAAGGCTTCTCATGCCCATCAGTAGACCGAATTAATATTGTGAAAATGGCTACAATACCTAAGATAATGTAGGGATTTAATAGGACCACCATCAAAACTACAATGACACTCTTCACAGAACTAGCAAAAAAATGTATGTAAAACACAAAGCACTCTTAACAGTCAAGAGCAATGATGGAGTCAAGAAAATATTTGACCTCAAGTTGTATTGCAGAGTCAAAGTGAAGCTGGCATGTTAATCTTTTCCTCTCTCTCTCTCTCTCTCTCTCTCTCTCTCTCTCTCTCTCTCTCTCTCTCTCTCTCCCTCTGTCTCTGTCTCTCCCTCGCTGTCTGTCTCTGTCTGTCTGTCTGTCTCTGTCTCACACCCCTACACCCACATACCCCTACACACACACATGCACACCCCCCCCCACTACCTCCACCACCACTACTACCAAAGGCAAAACCATAACTGAGGCATAGAGCAAGGGTATAGAGTAAAAGAGCCACAAATAAACCTATAACACTAGAGCCACCCAGTCTTTAAAAAAAAACAAAGTACCAAAATCATACATTTGAGGAAAAAGATAGTCTTTACAACAAGTGAAGCTAGCAAAACGAATGAAACTAGATTCCTATTCACAAATTACAATTCAAAATGGACCAAAGACCTTAATTTAAAACTAGAGTTGCTAGAGGAAAGCTTAGGCAAACACTTTAAGGTATAGGAATACTAGAGGGAACACTAGTAGCACAGGACAAATCCTAACTATTGAAGACATGTCTTCGCTTGATTTTTAATAGCTTCTCTGGAGTAAATAAAGCCATCATCTGGGTGAGGATCTTCTACAAGGTGGGAGAAAAACCTTTGCCTATAATATACTTGATACTGAATCAATAACAACAAACTATTCAGAACTTAAAAATAAGCAACATCAAAACAAAATCATCCAGTCAAATAAATGGTCCATGAATTAAATAGGTTGTTTTCAAAGAAAGATATACAAATGACCAGTAACTGTTTAAAAACTGTTACCATCCTCAACCACTACGGAAATGCAAATTCAAACAAGATTGAGCTTCTATGTAAGCACAGTCATATCTATATTATAAATGCTGGTGGGGGTGTGCTCAAATATGAACCTTATGTCCTGCTGGTGTTAGCGTCAATTTTAGAGCCACTGTGGAAATCAGTGTGGTGATTTTCTTTCCCTCATATTGCTAGCAAACGAATTACCACAAGCTGCAGTTTTACTATTCCTGTGTATGTACCTAGAGGATTCAAAACTAGCATATTACAAAGATACTTGTATACCCATGCTTCTTTTTCTGTGCTATTCACAAAGGCTAATGTTTGGAACTAGCCTGGAGATCCATTAACAGAGACATGAGTAATGGAAATGTAGAATGTGTATACAGTGATATTTTGTTCAGCTGTAAAAAAAAAAATGGGAGTATTTGGAAAATGAATGGAACTGGAGATCATCCTACTGAGGGAAATAAACCAGAGTTGTACAGAGAAATATCATCATGCTTCTATGTGGAGTATGTATGTGTCTCTATATTTATCATCTATCTATCTATCTATCTATCTATCTATCTATCTATCTATCTATC